>JAABKJ010000246.1:0-54977 GCA_011634705.1 Andricus grossulariae
ATATATATGCATATATATATATATGGATATGTATGTATGTGTATATATATATATATATGTATATGTGTGTATATATATATATATATATATATGGATATATAGCAGGCCCCCTTGTCGGTTGTCGAGTAACCTGTGCCTGAAGCAGATGCGAGCCGGTGCGGAGGCCTGGCCATACCGACACGTGGAAATCGATATTTCAGCTACTCAGGACCTGTACGTAACAAGCAGTTCAATTTCAATAGTTTATGCTTTATGGACGGTAAAAAAAAAAATAAAAAAAGAAAATGGCGAGAGCATATGCGAGAAAAGTGCAAGTTGTGAGGCCCAAATGTTAAAGGATACAAAATTGTTATTACTTTATTACTTAACACTGAACAGCTGACGACAAACTCATTACCTTTAATCACTCTTACTCGAAATAGCGGGTTCATTAATCACGAGAAAAAAACTCAAAGATATACCGTTAACTCAATTTTTTTGTACCATATTGAAGATATGCTGAAAATTTCACTTCAAAAAAAAATTCTTGTTCGAAGTTATAAATAAACAAATATACTTCACGCAAGCTTTCTCCTGTATCCCTCTTTTTATGAAACTGTATCGATAGAATCCAATGAGATAATCCAACTATTCTTGTTGAAAGTTAATTTTTTTTTTAATCTAACGTTGTGTTTTTATTTCGGAATTTATCTCGTTCGGTTACAAATTCCACTGTTTGGTTGAAAATATAACTGGTTTGTTGGATGAAAAATCATATATTCAGGAAATGTGTTGTGTTTTTAAGAGGAAAGAGTGAATTAAACACAAAACAGTTGAATTTTCAGCATTCATTTTCGAACAAAAATATGAATTTCCAACGAAGATGTTTATTTTCAACCAAATTGTTGAAGTTTCAAGCCGAAAAAATGAAATTTTCGACAAAATAGTTCAATTTTCAACCTGCAAATATAAATTTTCAACTTAAATGATGAATCTTCAACCATAAAAAAAAAAAAAATTTTTAGAGGTTTATATATAAACCTCCCAACGAAATAAACAATATCTAGTTCATATTTCAACCAAAATGATTTTAAATTTTTATGAAAAACATTTTCATTCCACCAAAAACTGTAATCCAAAAAAAAAGCAATTGAAAATTCAACCAAAACTACTTTCAACCTTATGTTTTTTGGTCAAAAGTTTTACTATTCGGCTAAAAATGTAAGTCCTTTGTTGAAAATGCAACTATCTTTTTGAACGTTTTTTTTTTTGTTGTTGTTGAAGATTCATCTTCTGGGATGAAAATTTAACTGTATAATTGTCAGAAAATTGATCTTTTTAAAAATATAACTGTTCTATTTTTGCTCGAAAATTCATGTCTTTTGTTGAAAATTTGTCTTTCTGGTAGAAAATTAACCTTCTTGGTTAAAAATGCATCCTTTTTGGTTCAAAATGTAACTGTTTAGTTCTAAATCAATTTTTTTTTTGTCGGGTGCATCTTTTTTTTTATAAAACTACTTTTGAAAAATTCCTTCTTTTGTTTGTTGAAAATTCATCATTTTAGTTTAAAATTCATATTTTTGGGTAAAAAATTAACTTTTTTGTAGAAAATTCATATTTTTTACTTAAAAATTAAACAATTTTGTAGAAAATTTAACCATTCAAGTGAACATATACTTTTGATTGAAAATTTAACTTTTTGGTTAAAAATTAAACTATTTTTATGAAAATATAACTATTTGATAGAAAAATAATTTTTTTTCTGGAAAAATTATATTTCCAGGTTAAAAGTTCAAATTTTCTGTAGATAATTCATCCTTTTGGCTTCAAAATTCAACAATTCAACAATTTAACAATTTTGTAGAAAATTAAGCTATTCAGTTGAAAATTAACTTTTTTGTTGAAAATTCATATTTTTCGTTAAAAATTCAACTATTTGGTTTGAAATTAAACTGCTTTTTATGAAATAATAACTATTTAGTAGAAAATTAACTTTTTGTTAAAAATCATATTTTTGGGTCAAAAAAACATCTTTTTGTTGTAAATTCGTTTTTTTTAATTAATTTTTTTAACTAAAAATGCAATGATTCCACTATGGTTAAAATATATCTTCTTTAGTTGAAAGTTTAACTATTTAGTTAAAAAATTACCTATTTTGTTGAAAATTAATTTTTTAACTGAAAATTCAACTATTACCAAAATCAAAAAAATTTACAAAATTTACAAAATTCACAAAATCCACGAAATTGACAAAATGAAACGAATTGAACAAATTAACTCATTAAAATGAAAATAAGAACTTGATTTAATTACAGGAATAATTAATCTTCCAGTAAAAAATTAACAAAATTGTTAAAATTCACAAAATTAACCAAATTAACAAAATTTACAAATTAAAATGAAAATAAGAACTTGATTTAATTACAGGAATAATTAATCTTCTAGTGAAAAATTAACAAATTTTACCAAATTTGCAAAATTCGAAAAATTAATAAAATTAACCAAACAAAATTAACAAAATTAACAAAATTAACAAAATTAGAAAAATTAGCAAAGTTAACCAAATTTGCCAAATTAACCAAATTAGCAAAATTAACAAAACTTACAAAATTCATAAAAGTAATAAAATTAACAAAATTAACAAAATTCACAAAATTAACCAAATTAACCAAATGAAACGAATTAAATTAACTCATTAAAATGAAAATAAACTAAATTAACAATATTAAAAAAACATTAACAAAATCAACCAAATAAGGTAAATTAAGAAAATAACTAAATTAACAATGTTGAGAAAATTCACAAAATTACCAAAATTTACTAAATGAAATTAAAGTAAGAACTTGATTTAATTACAGTTGAGAAATGTTTTTAGAGTTGTCAAGTTGAAATAAATCGGTAATTCGGCATTTCGAAGACTAAAGAGGGATCCAGGAATTAGTGTAATTTTATATGCTAACGCTAACCCAAGGGCTCAGAAAATACGACCTCACTGAAAAAGGTAATGGGGGCTTTAAGGCGTTGTCTTCGACTGGCCCCCCGTCGAGCACCATAAATGACAAATCTGTTTAACCGTAAACCTAAAGTACCCAGGGTGTCGGTCCAAAGCTAAAGAATCGCAACAAGTGCCAAGGCTTATACGTAAGCTATAAAATAAACCTGAAAAGTGTAAACGCCACAAAACTAAACTTGCAAATCCATAAACTATACCCGAAGAGAAAAAATGCAACCACAATAACCAAAGAGGGGCTTATTCCTCCCAAAAGGACCATAGCCATAAAATTTTCAATTTAAATAAAATCTTGATCGAACAATCTCTCTTAGTTTCGAAAATACCTTCTCTACATTTTGAATTTCACTTCAAATAAAATTTGAAAATAACTTTACTGATGGAAAATCCCATAAGCGGTGAAATAAGAAATTGGGGTTCAAAAATTTTCAGAGCCTCAATTTCTTGGCCGATTTCATTATTAAAAAAAAAAACTTTATTAAATTCTGAATAACATTCTCTAGCCGTTTAAAAAAACATAAGTTTTTCAATTTGTTATTTAAGATCTAAATGACCATAAAACTAAACTAAAAATACAAACATAAGCCAAACAGAGGATTTTTTTAATTGTTATGAATATTTTTTAATTGGCATGGGGATCGATAATATTTGTTTCTGCAATTTAAAACTGTTTTTCAATATCAGAAAGAGTACAAAATAGTATTATTAATAATACAATATAAAAATTTTAAATAACTATTTATTTGTTAAAAGTTTTTAAACACTCAAATTTGACCTGAAATTAAATTCTGCGAATTGAGAACAAGAAAATCAGTATTATTAGTTTGTTTTTAAATTTATATAAATATAATTTTTATACGATTCTTGAAAAAAATTAGAAAAGATTTATCAATCTTTCAGAAGTGTCAAAAAAGAATCTACGAGATTTTGAAGAAATTTTTTTTATTTTACAAGATTTTACAAAATATTAGAAAAAAAATCGAGTCTTCTTAAAATATGTTTAGGACTTTTAGAAGTTTGGAAATCAAGAAATATTTGATGAATTTTCGGAAATGTTTCCAAATTTTTCAATATTTTTAATCTATTTAAAACTTCTTAAATTCCTACAAATATTTTTAACGGGCTCAATTTTTTTAAATGTTGAAAAATTATTAAAAATGTAAAAAAATTGCCTTATAATCTTTTAAATTTACCTTTTTTAAAAATATTTCTTGAATTTACTCGATTTATTTTTTAATATTACCAAATTGAAACAGTTTCCTCTAAAATCTTCTACACTCTTTTTCGAAATTTTAGCAAATCGTTTGAAATGTTTGAAAACTTTTTTTAATTTTCTCTTAAAATTAATTTTTCAAAACAAAAAATCATTTAAATTTTTCACAAGAATATCAAGCAAAATTAAAAAATTGCCTCAAAATATTTTGAAATCTTCTTTGACAATGCAAGTTAACAAAAAGATTTGTTCAAACAATTCAATATTATTCATAATAATATTCTTTTAGAATAATGCTAGAATGTTGTAGTATTTTTCTAAAATTGTCCATTTTTTACTCAGCGTAAGTTGATAATTTAAGTTGACAATCATAATTGTTTAAACAATTTATTATTGTTTTTACCCAATTTTCTCTTTGAATAATGTTAGAGTCACGATTTTTGCCGAATTTTTCTACTTATTTTCAAATTTTAAGTTACAGTGAGGCAATAATCAGTTAAATTCAACAACAAAAATTGTTTAAACAATTCATTATCATTCTTAATAATATTCTCTTTGAATAATGATAGAAAGTTGATGTTTTTTCTGAAAATTTTCACTTTTTGTCCACTTTTCACTTAGAAACTTAGAGCGAGTTGAAAATTATTGAAATTAAACATAAATGATTGTTTAAATCAATTTTCATTTTTTATCACTATCATCTTCTATACTAATGCTAGATAGTTGGGAGTTTTTTTTTTTTTTAATTTTCCTTTCTTGTCCACTTTCCACATGGAGCATGCTGAAAATTAATGATAGGTAAGATACATAATTGTTTACACAATTTATTATTTTTAATAATATTGTTTGGGAATAATTCTGGAAAGTTGTGCTTTTTTCATTTAAGGTATAAACAAATAATAAATGTTATTAATAATTTCAGCAAAAAGGCTCTTAGTAACTATTTCAATAATTTGTTTATAAAATAAACAAATTATACCAGACAACGAATTTCCATGATTAAATATGATCCTGTCGATAAAATTAAGCAATTTCAACTTACAAGTACACTTTGCAAACAAAGTTTCCAGGATGTTGACATTTTGTTAATATAATTTATTTATAACAATTATATTCAATATCGTCTCAATGATTCATATTCTTGACATACTTCGACATTCATTTTCATCGAGAATGGGAATAATGAGGTTATTTATTTAAATATAAAAAAAAATAATTAAAGAATGTCTCATTTTCGCTCTTTGTTTATTTATATAAAAAATAGGGGACGACTAAAAAATCCTGAGAAATGAAATTCCCGACACTATAGAATTCCCGAATAATATAATTGCCGGAAAATAAAAATCCCGAATTGGAAAATTCCCAAATAATAAAATTATCGAATTGGATAATTCCCGAACATTCTATAATATTACCGAATTATAAAATATCCAAATTGTAAAATTCCCGAATTTAAACAATGAAAATATAAAAAAAAATAGTAAATTGAATAAAAATACAATAATAAAATATTATTTCAAAGAATTATTTTTATTGTAGCCACCAAGAAATATATTATTTTATATAATTGTTATTTTGAATTTAAATATTTATTTTTGAAATTTCGAACACTAAAAATAATTTTAAAAACTAATATTTCATTATTCTCTTTTTATTCAATAAATTTTTTTTTTTTTTAATTTTAATTAATTAAATTCGGGAATTTCAAAATTTGGGAATGTTATTATTTGGGGATTTTCGAGTTCGGGATTTTAATTTTTTAGCAATCTTATTATTCAGGAATTTTCCAATTCGGCAATATTATAAACTGTCGGGAATTTTATTATTCGGGAATTTTCGAATTCGGTAATATTATCAAATGTTCGGGAATTTTATTATTCGGGAATTCTAAAATTCGAAAATTTTATTATTTGGGAATTTTCGAATTCGGGATTTTTATTTTTCAGCAGTTTTATTGTTTGGGAATTTTCCAATTTGGCAATATTAAAAACTGTCGGGAATTTAATTATTCGGGAACTTTCCAATTCGGAAATTTTCCAATTCGGATATTTTATAATTCGGAAATTTTGTGTCGTAAATTGTATTATTCGGGAATTTTCTAATTCGGTAATATTATAAACTGTCAGCAATTCAATTATTAGGAAATTTTTCAATTCGGCAATACTATAAAATCTTCGGGAATTTTATTATTTGGGAATTTCATAATTCGGGAATTTTCCTATTCGGTAATATTATAAAATGTTAGAGAATTTTATTATTCAGGATTTCTATTATTCGGGATTTTTATTATTCGGAAATTTTCCAATTCAGGAATTTTATTATTTGGGAATTTTCGAATTCGCGATTTTTATTTTTCAGCAAGTTTATTATTCGGGAATTTTCCAAGTCGGGAATTTTAAAATTTGGGAATTTCATTATTGGGGAATTTTATAATTCGGAAATTTTCCAATTCGGTAATATTATAAAATGTTCGGGAATTTTTCGATTCGGGAATTTTATTATTCGGGAATTTTTCAATTCGGATTTTTGGTATTTCGGCAATTTTATTATTCGGAAATTTTCCAGTTCGGTAATAATATAAACTGTTCGGGAATTTTTCTATTCGGGAATTTTATTATTCGGGAATTTTAAAATTCAGGAATTTTATTATTCTGGAGTATTCTGATTCAGGATTTTCATTTTTCGGCCATTTTATTATTCGGGAATTTTCCAATTCGGTAATATTATAAAATCTTCGGGAATTTTATTATTCGCGAATTCTATAATTCAGAAAACTCAAAATTCGGGAATTTTATTATTCGGTAATTTTACAATTCCGTAATATTATCAAATCTTCGGGAATTTTATTATTCGCGAATATTATCATTCAGAAAACTTAAAATTCGGGAATTTTATTATTCGGGAATTTTATAATTCAGAAAACTCAAAATTCGGGAATTTTATTGTTCGGGAATTTTCCAATTCGGTAATATTATAAACTGGCGGGAATTTTATTATTCGGAAATTTTACAATTCGGTAATATTATAAAATCTTCGGGAATTTTATTATTCGCGAATTTTATAATTCAGAAAACTCAAAATTCGGGAGTTTTATTATTCAGGAATTTTATTATTCGTGAATTTTATAATTCAGAAAGCTCAAAATTCGGGAATTTTATTATTCGGGAATTTTATAATTCAGTAAACTCAAAATTCGGGAATTTTGTTATTCGGGAATTTTATTATTCGGGAATTTTCCAATTCGGTAATATTATAAACTTTCGGGAATTTTATTATTAGGAAATTTTACAATTCGGTAATATTATAAAATCTTCGTGAATTTTATTATTCGCTAATTTTATAATTCGGGAATTCTCCAATTCCGGATTTTTATTTTTCGGTAATTTTATTTTTCGAGAATTTTATTAATCGGTAATTTTATTATTCGGGAATTGTATTATTCGGGAATTTTACAATTCGGTAGTTTTATATAATCTTCGGGAATTTTATTATTCGCGAATTTTATAATTCAGGAAACTTAATATTTGGGAAGTTTATTATCCGGGAATTTTCCTATTCGGGAATTTTACACTGTCAGGAATTTCACATGTAGGGATTTTTCAGTTGTCCCATTTTGAATAGTAACTTCCCGATTCAGCCTGCTATGCACCCTAACGAATAATAAATTTTTTTATTATTCTTTAGGGTGCATACTTTTATATTTTAATTTAAAATTGGCGGAAAGCATAAAAATAATGACGCGCTTGACGCGCGTTTGTTTTTATATATATATATATATATTTTAATATATATTTTTCAATGATGAAGAAAATCCGAAATTTTCGTTTAGTCATAGAGTAGTGACAGTAGTCAGTAGACTGTCGGTCATATTTTGTCAAAAAAAGGGCTTTTTTCCTACTGTGCGACACTTTGGACAATATAATAGCAGTACCTGCTTTGGGGTCGAGGATTTGTCGCGCAGCGAGAAATCGTTGGTACTTAACTGAAGGCAATGCCTTGGAAATTTGTAAATCCCGATGCTAAATTCTCAACACCCACAACAATGAGATTTCCCAAAGGAACATGAAAACTCTGAGTCTACAAGAAAAATTGAATGGAGCGGGTTGAAAAATGAAAATAATGGTAAATAGTGGATGTTTACGAATTTCAGCAAAAATACAAGTCATCGACTAGAAAGGAGCCGTCTTCCAAAATGCAAAATTCCCTTTCACGAAAAAATATCATTACGTTTTTCATCCTTGCCGAATTTACAAATTCATTCAAGGACCATCGAAAATTGTTGCTCTTGAAAATTGTCATGCAAGTGAATCCAATCGATTCCAAATTTCAAGTTCCAATTGTTCACAATTGAATATTCCAAAAATTGAAAATTTTTGAAGTACGTAGGAAAAACCGCCTTGCAGTGGATAATGCAACCCACAGTGGATAATTAGACGATGTTATAATTTTTATTTTTTATTATTATATATATATATATATATTTATTATTATTATATACAGTGGATAGTCATTGAATAAAAATAATAACATATGTGAAAAAATTAATTTGATACAATTATTAGTTAAGGCACTATCAGTGTTCATAAATTACAATTGAAATTAATTATTTTTTTTTTATTTGTGCCCTCAAATTGAACCAAAAATTGAAAACTTTTAAAATAGGTTTATTATTAATATCTATATTGAAAGAAAATTTTATTTGTTAGAATATTTTATATTTTCCAATTAAATACTATATTAATTTCAAACATTTTTCAATTCAAATTTTGAATTACTACTTTGTTTCAAGGGAAAACTGAAAAATACAGAAAAATAAAATTCCCTAATAACAAAATTGCCGAAAAATAAAAATTTCGAATAATAAAATACTCGAAGTTCATAATATTATCGAACTGGAAAATTGCCGAATAATAAAATTGCCGAAAAATAAAAATCCTGATTTGGAAAATTCCCGAATTCTAAAATTCCCGAATTGGAAAATTCCCGAATAATGAACTACCCGACAGAAAATTGCCGAATTATAAAATATCCGAATTGGAAAATTCCCAAATTGTAATAGTCCCGAATTTAAATTTAAACTTCAATAAAATACTTTTTTTCAATTTTAATTGTTTAAATTCAGGAATTTTACAATTTGGGAATTTTTCAATTCGGATATTTTATAATTCGGCAATTTTCTGTCGGGAATTTTCCAATTCGAATATATTGTAAACTGTCGGGAATTTTATTATTCAGAAATTTTCCGATTCGGGAATTTTATTATTCGGGAATTTTACCGTTCAGGAATTTTGTAATTCGGGAATTTTCCAATTCGGATATTTTATAATTCGGCAATTTTTTGCCGGGAATTTTATTATTCGAGAATTTTCCAATTCGGTAATATTAAAAACTGTCGGGAGTTTTATTATTCGGGAATTTTCCAATTCACTGATATTAAAAATGTTTGGAAATTTTATTATTCGAGAATTTTCCCATTCAGGAATTTCATAATTCATGAATTTTACAATTCGGTAATTTTCCTATTCGGATATTTTATAATTCGGCAATTTTCTGTCGAGAATTCGGGAATTATCCAATTCGGTATTATTATAAAATGTTCGGCAATTTTATGATTCGGGAATTTCCCAATTCAGAAATTTTATAATTTTGGAATTTTATTATTCGGGAATTTTCCAATTCTGTATTATTAGAAAATGTTATTATTCGGGAATTTCCCAATCCAGGAATTTTATAATTGGGGAATTTTATTATTCGGGAATTTTCCAATTCGGGAATTTCATTATTCAGGAATTTTATTATTCGGGAATTTTATTATTCTGGATTTTTATTTTCAGGAATTTTATTATTCGGGAATTTTCCAATTCGAGATTTTTATTTTTCGTCAATTTTATTATTCGGGAATTTTATAATTCGGTAATATTATAAACTGTCGGGAATTCTATTATTATGGGGGAATTTTTCAATTCCGTAATATTATAAACTGTCGGGAATTTTATTATTCTGAAATTTTCCAATTCGGTAATATTATAAAATTTACGGGAATTTTATTATTCGAGAATTTTATAATTCGGAAATTTTTTTATTCGAGAACTTTATAATTCGGGAATTTCATTCTTCGAGAATTTTATAATTCGGGAATTTTATTATTCGAGAATTTTATAATTCAGGAATTTCATTATTCGAGAATTTTATAATTCGGGAATTTTATTATTCGAGAATTTTATAATTCGGGAATATTATTATTCGAGAATTTTATTATTCAGGAATATTATAAAATGTTGGGAATTTCATTATTCAGGAACTTTCCACTACGGGAATTTTATTATTCGGGAATTTTCCCAATCGGGAATAATAAAATTCTTGACAGTTTATTTATAATATTACGGAATTGGAAACTTACCGAATTGTAAAATTTCTGAATTTAAACAATTAAAATAAAAAAATATATATACTTTATTGAATAAAAATACAATAATGAAATATTATTTTAAAGAATTATTTTTATTGTAGTCACCAAGAAATATATTATTTTAAATAATTGTTATTTTCAATTCAAAGATTTATTTTTGAAATTTTAAACATTAAAAATAATTCTTCAAAATAATATTTAATTTTAGTCTTTTTATTCAATGAAATATATATTTTTTTATTTTAATTGTTTAAATTCGTGAATTTTCCAATTCGGATATATTATAATTTGGAAATTTTCTGTCAAGAATTTCATTATTCGGAAATTTTCCAATTCAGTTATATTAGAAAGTGTTCGAGAATTTTTCCATTTGGGAATTTTTATAATTCTTAAATTTTCCAATTCGGGATTTTTCCAATTCGGATATTTTATAATTCGGCAATTTTCTGTCCGGAATTTTATTATTCGGCAATCTTCCAATTTAGGAATTTGGGAATTTAATTATTCGCAAATTTTCCAATTCGGGATTTTCATTTTTCGGCAATTTTATTATTCGGGAATTATCCAAATCGGGAATTTTCCAATTCGGATATGTTATAATTCTGCAATTTTTTGTCGGGAATTTTATTATTCGGGAATTTTCCAATTTGGTATTATTATAAAATGTTCGAAAATCTTATTATTCGGGAATTTTCCAATTCAGGAATTTTATAATTGGGAATTTTAATATTCGGGAATTTTCCGAATCGGGAATTTTATTATTCGGGATTTTTAATTTCGGGAATTTTCCCATTCAGGAATTTTATAATTGGGGAATTTTATTATTCGGGAATTTTCGAATTCGGAAATTTTATTAATCGGGATTTTTATATTCGGGAATTTTCCAATTTGGGATTTTTATTATTCGGCAATTTTATTATTCGGGAATCATCTAAATGTGGAATTTTACAGTGTCCGGAATTTTTTTTTCGGGATTTTTCAACCGTCCTAAATTTTGGGACGACTGAAAAATCCTGAAAAATAAAATTCCCGACGCTCTAAAATTCCCGAATAGGAAAATTCCCGAAAAATAAAAATCCCGGATGGGAAAATTCCCCACTAATAAGATTCCCGAAAAATAAAATACCCGAATAATAAAATTCTCGAATTATGAAATTTCTGAATTGGAAAATTCCCGAATAATAAAATTCCCGAACAATAAAATTCCCGAATAATATTATATTATATTATATCATAATTATATATTATAATATTGAATTTAAAATAAAATAAATTCGGGATTTTTATTTTTCGGCAATATTTATTATTCGGGAATTTTGCAGTGCCGGGAATTTTATTTTTAGGGATTTTTCAGTCGTCCCAGAATTTTATTATTAAAAAATTTCAATTTTCGATTTTGATATTTCGGCAATTTTATATTTTCAGGAATTTTATTATTTCGGAATTTTACAGTATCAAGAATTTGATTTTTTTCAATTTCTCAGTTGTCCCATAAAAATCTCGAATTAGAAAATTTCCTTAGAATAAAATTATATTGATTGAATAAACAATAATGGAATATATTTATGAACGAAAATTTTTGTTCTAATGTTTGATGTGTTTAAAAAAATTATTGTTATTTCAATTTCAAGCAATCGATGAAAAACATCTAACTTTTAAAAAAATGTAGGTGAAAATTAAATGCATAATTATTGTATTTTTTATTGATAAATAATATTAATTAAGAAACAATAACTTTCACCGTTCAAATTCGGGAATTGTTTAGTTTTGGAAATCTCATAATAGTATCTTATATTTTAATATTTGAGAATTTTCCAATTCAGGGTTTTCATATTTAGACAATTTCATAATTTCGGGACGACTGAAAAATCCGGAAAAATAAAATTCCCGACATTGGAAAATTCCCGAATAATAAAATTCCAAATAATATAAAATTGCCAAAATATGAAAATTCCGAATATAATAATTCCCGACAATTTATAATATCACAGAATTTGAAAATTTTCGAACAATAAAACTCAAAACAAAAAATTGTCGAATTACAAAATATCTGAACTAGAAAATTTTCGAATATAAAGATTGAAAAAAATGTTGTCTTTTTTCAAATTAATATAATAAATATTATTGATTTATTAAAAATAAAATAATCAAATATTTTCATCAAATTAATTTTTTTTTTTTTTGAATTTAAAGTTTTTTAAAAATATTGTTTGAATTGAAAATATCAATAATTGAAGAAAAATATATTTCTGCATGAAAAATTTTGTTTAAAAATGTGCATAGTATTTTTCAAAATGTACTAAAAATGTTTCACAAATATCGAATTGTTAATTTTGAAAAAAGAAACTTCGAGATTAGTTTTTATAGAAAATTTAGGGGAACATTTTTTTTATTCAAAGCGAACGTGCTTTTAATTTATTTTGGTGTGAAATTTTTATACAATTATTGTTATTTAAAGTTTGAAAAAGAACATGAAACATTACAACAAAATTTTCTTAGATAAAAATTTTCTAGTTCGGGTGTTTTATAATACGGCAATTTTCTGTCTGGAATTTTATTATTAGGGAATTTTCAAATTTATTTATGATATGAAAAAATTAAAAAATTCTTGAATAATCAAATTCCCGGAATTTTATAATATTATCGAATTTGAGAATTCCCAAAATAAAGATATTATAAATAAAGAATATTGCGATCCAAAAAACTTTGTTTAATGTTTAATTTTTTCAAGATTTCATTGAAATATTGCATGATTTTATTCGTAATAAATAAATAATATTTATTGAGAGACATTCTTTTAATTTGTTCAAGTTCGGGAATTTTTTAGTTTTGGGAATTTTATAGTATCGAATATTTTACTATTCGCCATTTTTCTGTTTGGATTTTTATTATTCAGACTTTTTTTAATTCGTTAATATTACAAACTGTTCGGGAATTTTTCAATTAGAAATTTTTATATTTTCAAAATTTTATCATTTCAGGAATTTCCTATTTCGAAAATTTTCTTTTTTGGGAATTTTATTTTCCATGATTTTTCAGTCTTTTCTTCGAATTTTCTCCAACCGAAATCTTTAAATTTAAAATATTTTGAATTTTTAAAATAAAAACTGAATTTCGAACATTTTTTAATTAAATGATTCTAGTTTTATTCCATTTTAACTTTTTTCGTTTCCACTTCTTAAAGGTATTGAATTAAAATTTTTCAGAAATAATTCTGTTTCAACATAAAATTTTAATTTTTAATCTATACATTCCGAAAGATTTATAATTTATTCCCATTTATAATTCTCCCGTAATAAACTCTTTAATTTCGAAATTTTTTATATTTTCAAATTAAATTCTATCAATTTTGAACATTTTTAATTAAAATCTCCCAGTTTTTTCGATTTAGATTCAATAGTTTATAATTCATAAACGCACCCAATCAAAGTTTCAAAATCCACTTTCTTCCAATTGTTCATAAATCAAGAATCCAAAAATGAAAATTTCTTATATATTTCTCAAATAGAAATAAGAACTGAAAACTTTTAAAATAGATTTTTTGATAATATCTATAGAAAAAAAATTCTTTTCCTTTCCAATTATAAAGAAAGGAACCTAAATATTTTCCTGGCCGAAACTTAAATCCAAAATTCCTGGATTGGCTTTAAGCTTCATTTCTGTGTCATATTAAATTGGAAAAAAATACCTCTAGTTTTGACTTGACTGACAGTTTCCTTTTCAACGTCAACGTCAATGGAAAAAATTTCGACCGTGTTTGAAAACCTGTTTTCATATAGCAAAAAGCTGTATGCTTGGAATTGTAAAAATCGATTTTTGATTTAAATATTTTTTTTAAACTGTCAAAGATTCTCAAAATAATTTTCTTTTGCTTAATTATTAAATTTAAAAAGTTTTTCTGAATAAAATAAAATTTTTAAATCCTACAGGAAATATTTTGAATATGGAAAACAAGCATGATTGTTTTCTTTGTCTCACGCAAATTTAAACTGAATTATGAAATCAAAATTAATAAAAAAATTTCATTTCATAGTATATTTATTATTTAAAATAATAGAAAGGCAGGGACAATATTTTTCATACTTCATGAAAACAAATATCTTAATTCAAAAAATTGTTGACGAATATTTTATCGTTTTTATTATATATTTTATGTTTTTGTTAAATTAAAAATACCAATTTTCGACCAAAAATTTTTTAAAATGCTTAAAACTTCAAAATCCCCTGGAATCACTTGAAATTATTGAAATCTATTAAAAATACCCGGAGATAATTTAAAATCTTGTAAAATCTTTTGAAATCCCGTGACATTTTTTTAAAGTTCAGCTTGGAAAAATCCTTGGATTTTTAAAAATACCCCACAAATTTTCAGATTTTTTGAAATCGCTTCGAATTATTGAAAATTCCTTGGAATCTATTAAAATCGTCTACAATATTTGTATCCCGTAAAATTACATTAAATCGTATAAAATCTCTCGGAATCTTTTAAAAGCCCCTAAAATCTTGTAAATCCTATCGAATTGTTCGATATCTTCCAAAATTTTAGTAAATTCTTTAAAAAAAAAACCCCAACAAATTTAATTAAATACATTAAAATAATTTCAATTCTTTAAAATCTGTTAAAAAAACCCTTGAAACTTTTTAAAGCTCTTGAAAATCCCTTTAAATGATTTCAATCTAATAAAAATTCCTTGTAATATTCTTTTTAAATATCTTAAAATATTTCAAATACCTACTTTGAAATCTTTTGAAATTTTTTAAATCCCTTGAAAGTTTTTAAAGCTCTTTAAATTTTTTTGGTTATAGAAGTCTATTAAAAAGTAATTGGAATCTTTTTAAATACCGTCAAATATTTAAAATCCTTTGCAATATTTTGAAATCCATTGACACTTTTTAAAGCTCTTGAAAATTCCTTGGAATCTTTTAAAATACCCTAAAATGTAGCAAATCCTTTGGAATCTTCTGAAATCCCTTGAAATTTTTTGAAATCCCTTGAAACTTTTTGAAGCACTTGAAATTCATTGGCACTTTTAGAAATATTCTAAAAATCATTAAAATCCTTTGAAATCCCTTCAAATTATTGAAATCTATTGAAAATTCTTCGGATTCTTTTAAAATATCCAAAAATATTTCAAATCCTTTGAAACCTATTGAAAAGCCCTAAAAATTTTTAAAGTCCTTGAAAATCCTTTCAAATTACTGAAATATATTGAAAATTCTTCAGATTCTTTCAAAGTACCCTAAAATATTCCAAATCCTTTAAAATATATTAAAAACCCTTGAAGCTTTTTAAAGCCCTTGAAAATCCCTTCAAATTATTTAAATCTATTAAGAATTCCTTGGAATCTTCTTAAATACCCTAAAATAGTTCAAATCCTTTGAAATTTTATGAAATCCCTTGAAACTTTTTAAAGATTCTGATATTCCTTGACATTTTTAAAAATATTCTAAAATCTAAACAATCTTTTGAGACCCCTTCTAATGATTGAAATAGGAGATTGACTGTGCTCCCTAGATGAGCAGCACCCTGATAATTCTTTTGGAAAATTCCTTGTTCCAGATCTGGATTATAATTTTTCTCGAAAATTCTCTGATCCAATTCAGATTTATATAATACATATCTCTGTTTGAGTGTACTCTTGGTCTGACACCTGTCATGCATAACGCTCATTGAAAAAATGTATCCCATCAGTGATAAGGCGCAAAATTGAATAATCTCACCGGGCTTCCGTTCGCAACTAAGTAGTCTCGAGTGCTTTCAGCAAGTGGCACTTGATAAAGAAACCTCGGACGAAAAACGAATCGTGAGTCGAGAGTAGACGATTCACTAATCAAGTCACTCGAGATTACGGAGAGTGGACCCTCTTTGAAAACCAATTGCTGATAAGATAGTGAAGAAGTGAAAATTGCATGTTTGTTGCATGCATGTGTAGTCGCTTATTTTTTATAATATAAAGTAATTAGTATAGTACACACATAGTACGTGTAAATGTACTCTTAATTAGCGTTTCGATTAGCCAATCGTATAGGATTCGTGTTCAAGTTAATCTCAAGAAAGGAAAGCTTATACGTGAGATTTTTGCATGTATTATATATATATATACGTACACATGGTTACGTGTGAAAATTATGGTTTCCGAGAGGATTTCGCGTGGGATTAAGATTCTCGTCGAAAGGTGACACGACAAACTTTATTCCAACATTTAAAGATATTTCACTCAAGGAGATATAATAAAACATTTTCACATGTTTTCATGTTCACATGTAATTTTTTTCTTATTTTATCGAAAGGCTTCTATTTCTTTAACACGGATAATCTCCGACATTAACAATATTATGAATGTATCCTTGGAAACGAAAATTCGAAAAAAATACGCGAGGACGTCATTTTACAAACAAAACAAAAAACTAAAAAAAAAAAGAATTGTTACTTTTCAGCCTTTAGCCATCTATTCGTAAGATTTATTCATAGAGAAAAATGTTTTTTAAGAATCAATAGGGTGATTTTTCAAGAAAATAGGGCGTATTGAATTCAATATGAAACGCTTTAAATTCCAATAAGATTACAAGTCGAAATATATTGCATTTTGAAAAAAAGAATTAAATTTTCAACAAAAAAAAAGATTTCCTATCAAGAAGTATGAAATTTGAACCAAATTGTTCAATTTTAAGCAACAACAAATTAATTTTTAACTAAATAGTTGGATTTTCAGCAAAATAGTTGAAGTTCACAAGTAAAACAAAAAATATTTGAATTTTAGATTTAAAAAACGAGTTAATTCAACCAAGGAAGACGAACTTTTAACAAAATACATTAACTTTCAACCTAATAATTGAATTTTCAATCCAAAAAGATAATTTTTAAATTTTTTCCGGTATCTTAGAATATTAATGTAGTGAAGGCCTTTTCCGTTTTTTTACCGGATTTTTTTCCAGATTTTACCGTAAAAGGCCTTCACTACATTAATATTCCAAAAAAAATAATGCTCAACAAGAAGTAAAATATTTGACATTTCCACCGATTTCAATTTTAAATAAAAAACAGTTAAATTCAACCAAATACTACAAATTTTCAACAAAACAGTTCGTTTTGAACAACCAAGAAAGATTACTTTTCTGCAAAAAGAGATGAATTTTCAACTAAAAAAACGAATTTTCAACAAAATAATTAAATTTTCAACCAAAGAGACAAATCTTCAATCCAAAAAGGATTAATTCGCAACAAAAAATATAATAGTTGACGTTTCAACCAGAATTTAATTTTATATCATAACCCGCCATTTCAATCAAAAAAGAAGAATTTTCAACCAAATAGTTGAATCTTCAGTTTAAAAAATTAATTTTCGAACAACAAAGATTTTCTACCAAAATAAATAATTTTCAACGAATGTTTGAGGAAACCGTTGACTTTGTAACCCGAAAAGATAAATTTAACAAAAATAAGGAATTTGTAACAAAATAAATCAATCTTCAACTGAATAGTAGGATTTTTAACCAATTATGAATCAAAAATATAACAGTAGACTTTTCAACCAAAAAATACGAGTACAATGATACTCTTTTTAAAATGCTCATCGAATTTTTTAGAAGACAGTTTAATTTTTCAGAAAAATTAAATTTTCAACAAAAAAGTTCAGTTTCAAACACAAAAGATGACTTTCCTACAAAAAAAGATTAATTTGAATCCAAAAGAACAAATTTTCTATTCAAAAAGATGAATGTTCAGTACAAGAATTGAATTTATTTACCCAAAAATATGACTTTTGAACGAAACAATTGAATTTTCAAACAAATGATCGAATTTTAGAATAAAACAAATTAACCCTAACCAAAATAGTTGCATTTTCAAGCCAAAAAGACGAATTATTTAGAATACAGTTGAATGCTCATCTTGAAAAGTTTAATTTTCAACAAATAGGAAGGGGAAGTTTCTTCTAAACAGAGAAAAAGGAGGAATTCTTTTTAAAAAAGGGGAAAAGAAGGGAATAGGGGAAACAGTGAAGGCATCATGGAACCAAAAAAATCCTATTGACAATGAATTTGGAAAATTTATATTCTGAAGATGCTCGAAATTGATGTTTTATCAAAAACTGTTATTTTGTATGAGCAACCTGAATTGCTCTATGACTAAGATAACTTTCATAATGTATTCATCGTATTCATCGTGTTGTCTGAATTTTGACATCAATGGCTTCTCAATTTATAGAAAAAATATCCACGTCGTAAGGTGTGAAGCTGTTTAAGATAAAAATAAAATTCTTTATTTTAGTTATCCTTTTTGTAAATGAGTGAAGAAATCTGCTGGTATCGATAAATAACTTATATTTTTTTTCACGTAAAGTAGGTGCCACTAATTTAAAAGTTAAGGCATCATGGGACCAACAAATCCCCTTGAGAATGAATATGGAAAATTTAAATTCTGAAGATGTTCCAAATTTATGATTTATCAAAACTGTTCTTTTTTATAAGCAATCTGAATAGCTCCACGACTAAGATAACTTTGATAATGTATTCATAGCGTTGTCCGAAGTTTGACATCAATGGCTTCTCAATTTATAGAAACAAAATTTTCATAAATTTAAGAAAACAAAATATCCACGTCATAAGGTGTGAAGCTGTCTCAAATAAAAATACAATTCTTTATTCCAGTTATCCTTTTTGTCAATGAGTCAAGAAAGCTGCTGGTATCGATGGACAGCTTATACTTTTTTCCTCGGTGTATAGTAGGTACCACTAATTTAAAAGTGATTCACGATTCACACACCTCTTTATTGATTCTGAGAGCATGAACAAGGAAACAAGTTACAATACATAATAGACTGACCATATAAACTCTCTTACTCTCGTAATTGTCTTATATATCCGTAACTAAAGCTATCTTCGCTCAAGCTAAGCGAGCCCATAATCTATGTGGGTTAGAGTTAAGAGTCATGATGTCCAGCTTATTCGCCTATAACTCTAAACTCTAGTCTAGAGTGTGCGGTTTAAGTACCCTGTACCCTAGCTGTACATACATAAATATATGTACACCGCCTGCACCATTATGCACTTGTCTGATTTTGCGTAGTCGGATTTCACTCAAGGGATTTTTGAGTTTCACGAATAAATCAATTCTACAAGACCAATGCTGAAGGACGTATTCGAAAGTATACGAATATATCGAGGGAGATTACATTCGATGGCATGACACATTGCACGCAATCGAACATCTACCTTGAAACTCGAGATTCGGAAAAACGGCTGAACTCGGGAGTTGGCTTTCTGCAGTTTTCCTATCCCCTGGTCAAACGTCCAGGCAAAAGCGAGTACTTCTAATAAAGTCGGATGCAACCGCGGATTGTTACTGGTTGCGAATAAATTCATACAGTCATTCTAAGCCCACATTAGTAAAGAACTGGCGGTACACATACTCATAGTAAAGGACTTAAATGATACTTTAGCAGTGAGGAGGACCCGTATATATGCATCTGTTTCACTGGGGTTTTCAAATAAAAGGCATATAGTACAATACGTTATACGGCAGTGATGAACTAACCTAAATTTCAATAATAATAATAATAATCGAGGGGGAAACCATTCCTAAACATACCCTGGATTACTTCTATATACAGAATTACTCTCAATTGCCTAAGATTACTGAAAATTGCATAGGATTACTCTGAATTATATAAAATGATGGTGGGTTACTCGCCTAAACTAGAATCACGCGAATTTTCATCCAAAAAGGATTACTTTTAAACCAAATTCTTGAATTTTCAATGAAACAGATGAACTTTTAATTAAATAGTTGAATTTTCAAGCGCGAAGATTAATTTTCTATCG
This sequence comes from Andricus grossulariae, assembly GCA_011634705.1. Lineage (NCBI taxonomy): Eukaryota > Metazoa > Arthropoda > Insecta > Hymenoptera > Cynipidae > Andricus > Andricus grossulariae. The sequence continues at coordinate 20,434 of JAABKJ010000246.1, forward strand.
AAAAAAGACGAATTTTTTACAAAATACATCAGTTTTCTACGAAGTAGTTGAATTTTTAAACAAAAAAGATCATTTCTCAACCAAAACAGTTGAATTTTCAACTAAAAAAGATCAATTTTCCACCGAAGAGATGAATTTTCAATTATAAAAAAGAATCGTCAACTAAATAGTTGAATTTGCAGTTTAAAAAAATCATTTTAAGCAACAAAAAAAATATATTTTTAACAAAATAGTTCAATTTTTCATTAAAATAGTTGACTTTTTAACCAAAAAGATGAATTTTCAAGCGAGAAGATTAATTTTTTACTGAAAAAGACGAATGTTTTATGAAATACATGTATTTTCAAGCCAGAATCTTACCACAAAAAAAACGAACTTTCAACTAAAATGATGAATCTTCATCTGGAATAGTTAAATTTATTTACATTTTAGGTGAATTTTCAACCAAGGAGATGCATTTTCAACTAAAATGAAGAATCTTCATCCAAAATAGATGAATTCTCAACGAAAAATGTAATAGTTGATCTTAGTTCAAAACTGATTTTAATTTTAAATAAAAAACAGTTGAGGTCAACCAAAAAAGACGAGTTTTCAACAAAACAGTTGAGTCTTCAAACAAAAAGGATATTTTTTTACAAATTAATTAAATTTTTGAAACAAAAACATGAATTTTTAATCAAGAACATTAATTTGTACAAAATACATGAGTTTTCAAGACAGGATTTTAATTTTCTACAAAAAAAAAAGGAATTTTAACAAAACATAGAAATTTTCAACTAATAAATACATACTTTTACTAAACATGAAATAGTTCAATCTTCAGTTCGAAAATTAATTTTCAACCAAACAGATGATTGTTCAACTAAAATGATGCTTCCTCAACTGGAATAGTTAAATTTTCATTCAAAGAGATAAATGTTCAAACTAAAATGAACAATCTTCATTCTGCAACCAAAAAACGTGAGTTTTTAACAAATTGTTGAATTTTCTATAAATTAGATAATTTTCAACAAAAATAGATGAATTCTCAACCAAGACGAATTTTCGACCAAAAATGGATGAGTGTTCAACAAAATACATATATTTTTAATCAAATAGTTGAAATAAAAAAAAAATTATTTTACAATTAAAAATGTAATAATCAAATTGCTTGTTAAACAATTAATTTTATACACAAAAAAAACGAATTTTCAACAAAATAGTTCAACTTCTCAAGAAAATATGTAAATTTTTAACTAAAACGATGAATTTTCAAGCTAGAATCTTATTTTTCTACCAAAAATACGAAATTTTCACAAAATACATGAATTTTCAATTAAAAAATGCAAATTTTCAACAAAAATGAAATAGTTCAATTTGCAGTTCAAAAACTTAATTTATAACAAAATAATGTAATTTTCAAGAAGATGGTTAAACTTTCAACCAAACAATTTTCAACTAAAATCAAGGATCTTCGACCAGAAAACTGAAGTTTTAACAATGTGATTCAACTTTCAACCAAGTAGTTAAATTTTCAACTAAAAAATTAAAATTTTCCAATAAAACTGGAATAGTTAAATTTTCTGTTAAAAAAATTAATTTTCAACCAAAAAAATCGAAGTTTTAACAACAACAAAAAAAAACAAAAAAAGAATTTTCAACAGTATAATTCAATTTTTAATAAACCAGATGAATTTTTAACCAAAATAGTAGAATCTCCAACCCAAAAATACTGAAACCCAAATTTTTAGATCGACTTTTTTTCTCCAAAACATACGTTTTACGTGTTATGTTCTTTAGTGTGCCCCTGACAATTTCCTGGGTACAAGAAGAGGTACATGATATTCACATCATTTTTCCCTCTTTTTCTCCGCATTTGCGGCTTTTACGTTTATTCCCGGTTGTGTAGTTCCATTGTCATGGGTGTATGTCATAATATAATACATATTACTATATCGTGGCTAACGTACGAGGCAGAAGACGAATCAGAACGCACGTGTCGTTGCCGAGGCAACCTGGCTTCTGTACTTCAACCCGAGGTTTATTTTCGAAACCGCGGAAAACGCACTTCCTCCGCCCCCGCGCTATTTTTGCCAAGCCAGCTCTGTCGGGTCAAATACACGATTACGGTCACAACATTCTCGCAAAAAGTTAAAGTTTAAAACGAGGTTCAAATGGACAGTCATTAATTAGCAATAATTAATTAGAAATTATAAATGAACATTAATCAGGATATTTAGAGTTTCAACAAAAAAAAATATCAGGACTTTTCCAGGTTTTCCAGGACAAACAAAAAAATTAATTTTTCCTCAGAAAACCGTGACTGTTTTTTTGGTGTTTATTTTATTATGGTGAAAAGCCACGACGCGACGCTACGATCGAAAATATTTCAGAGTCTCATATATATTCTTAAGTTTAACAACAATCTAATGACATTTTTGGAAAGCCAATAATTTTTTGTTGATATAATCAAAGCGAGTTCAATTCCATACATAATGAGTTTTTTAAATCCAAAAGGATGGATTTTCTGTCCAAATAGGCCAATTCTAAACAAAACAGTTGAATTTTCAACCAAAAAGAATGACTTTTTAACAAAATACTTGAATTTTCAACAAAATAGTTTAATTTTTAACCAAATACTGGAATTTTCTACCTAAAAAAATTAATTTTCAACCAAATAGTCGAATTTTGAAACAAAAAATATTAAACTTCCACCAAAAATAGTTGAATTTTCAACAAAAAGATGAATTCTCAACGAAAAATGTAATACTTGATATTTCAACGGAAAAAAAAAAATTGCAACAAAATAGTTAAATTTTCAGCCCAAGAGTTGAATTTGAAAGAGATGAATTTTAAGTTAAAATGATGAATTTTCAACGAAAAAAAAAAATTATAATAAACTAATTCAAATTTCAACCCAGAAGTTAAATTTTCAAACCAAAAAGATGCATTTGCAACAAATAAAGATTTTTCAGTCAAGAAGGATAAAAATTGCAACAAAATTGTTGAGCTTTCAAGTCAAAAGACGAATTTTTTGTAAAACAGTTCCATTTTAAACCCGAAAATATTAATTTCAACCAAAAAGATTAGTTTTCTACCAATAAAGAGGAATTTTTAACTAAAAGATCAATTTTCAACCATAAATGGAAAAATGATATTTTGAGGTAAAAAATTAATTTTAAATAAAGAAGAACAAATTTTCAACAAAATAATTAAATTTTCAACCCAAGAGATGAATCTTCAAAAAAAAAAAAAATACATTTTGAACAAAGTGGTTGAACTTTTACCCAAGTATAGTTGAATTTGCAATAATCTCCTTAACATTGTCCAATACTATCTTTTACATACCAATACGATCATCAAGTTCAATTGCGAAATAGAAAATAATCCACAGCATGAGTCATACATACCTGAAACACAAAATAAACGTACACCTTAATATTTTTTTAAATGTTCAAGATATAATTTTTCCTAATACGAGCCATTGAAGGACTAAGTATCACATGCTTTTAATTTTCAACAAAAAATTCATATTTAACCAGGAAAGATGACTTTTCTATCATAAAAGATGAATCTTTAACAAATAAAATGAATTTTCAACAAAAAAGTTCAAACATTTACCCCAAAAGATAATTTTTTAACCAAGAACATTAATTTCCTAAAATGGAATAGTTAAATTTTCAACCAAAGAGATGAATCTTATACAAAAACAAAAAATGCATTTTAAACAAAGTAGATCATCTTTCAACCAAGCAGTTGCATTTTTAACCAAAAAGGATTACTATGAAGAAAGCAGATACATTTTCTACCAAAAAAGACAAATTTTAAAGCAAAAAGTTGAACTTTTAACCAAAAAAGATCAATTTTTAGTTGAAAAATATAAAATTTCAACCAAAAGTTAAATAGTTACATTTTCAGTTTAAAAAAAAATATAATTCTCAACAACAACATAAAAAGAATTGTCTACAAAATAGCTAAATTCGCAATTAGGGAGATGATTTTTCAACTAAAATAATGTATCTTTAACAAAAAAAATTAATTTTCAACAAAAATGTTTACAATTCAACCCAAAAAATGATTTTTTAACCAAGAATATTAATTTTTTAAAATGGAATAGTTCAATTTTCAACCAAAGAGATGAATCTTCAGACAAAAAATGAACTTTTAACAAAGTAGTTCCACGTTCAACCAAGTAATTGAATTTTTTACATAAAAAAAAATACTTTTAACAGAGTAGTATAGTATTTGCAACAAAAGAATTAAATTTTCAAGTAAATCGTAGAATTTTCAACCAAACAAGATGCATTCGAGAATGAATTCTGAACCAAAAATATAATACTAGACTTTTCAACCCAAAATATTTGTATTTACTTATTGTGTTCTAATTATTCAGTTCGTATTTAGGCGAAAAAAACGAGAACAAGGGAAAGTTTCTTGTAACACTGCTTGTAACACTGCTCATCCTTTTGACCTAAATAATGGATTAAAAAGAGCCATCACTCTCTATTGTTTGGTGACGAACTTGACTTTATATATCAAGGAACAGCAAGCAATAGGTAACTTCAATATTTCTTTTTGCATATACTATTTATATGCGAAAATCAGAACTTGTGGCTCATTAATGAGGAGGGGGGGGGTACTATTGACGTCGTTATGCTATGCTCACACGTAGAAAAATGGGTGCAATTAACTTCTACATCTTTAGGATTAACATATTTAATGTTTAACTATAGTACAGCCACCTAGAGGTTAAAGGTTAGTTTCTGTGTATTTATCCAAACAATTAACAGCATTATTATTATACTATCTTGAGATCAAAATATTAATAATCATCATTCTTCCACAAGTTTGCATACGGCACGACATATTGACTGTAAGTTTCTTTAAGTGAACGACAGACGTAGACAGCATTTTTCACGAAATTGAGTACCAGCTTCATCAAGTGGTCGAAAGAGGTATGGCGTTTTCCTACAATCGGACGACTTTAACATCTTGGATGTTTTAGCAGTTTTAATGTTTGAACTATCTAATCTCTTTCGACGCTTTGACGTATTCAGTTGAGTAGATTTTGCCAGATTTTGCACACCATGCAGTTTTTTTATCGACCGACAGTATGGCAACGGCACGTGCCTTCCTCTTCAAGAGGCAGATGAGAATCACGATCGGAAGAAGAAGGAGAATTGAGGATGGATGAATGGCAGTTTGCAGTGTTATGGCGAGAACCGAGGCAGTTTTAATGGGCTATTCGACGATGGTCAACGAAATTACACAAGGTTCGTGCGAGGTTGAAACGATCGCACTAAACCACGTGACAATAATAATTCTCCACCACCACCAGAGAAACGAAGGATATATTCAATTCAAAATTCGCGAACAGGATCTTGCCAATTACAGTCGAAAGACCTGGGACTTTGATTTAGAAACTTCTCACAGACAAAACATTTGTAACTTTATTGTCTCTTTTTCAGCTTTTTGTTTCGATGCGAAAAAAAAACAATTCTGTTTCTTCTGTGCTCTCTAGAACCACCGGGTTCTATCTTGTATTTTATAAGTCAATATTGCCAAAGAAGCTTTTAAAATGTGTTTTTACAAACCAAAAAATACAAGCTTTATATTGTGCACACATTTTAAACGCCATAACATATCCTTTCTGGCTTGTAAAAAAAAAACATTTTGAAAAATTTCTTCGGCAATTTTGTGCCAAAACCTAAGTCGACTTAGGGGTTTTTTCTATAGAGAACGGATCAACTGATTTATTACTTTATGCATACAGAACAAGTGACAATCAAGTCATACTAAAAATTCTAGATAGAACCTTATGGCTTTAGAGTCACCATATGTTTTATTTTAATATATGCTATTGTCTAATTTCAAAGCTTTATAATTCATAACCTATCCAGCTTGGATCAATGCAGCTTAATTCGTTTATCTTAAAAGAAAGCTTAAGTTTTTCCCTTATTTAAGATTTTTGGGGTTGAAAATTTAGATTTTCATTCTTTATTTACGAAAATAGGCGATGAGTGGTTTTTGAGAATATATATCAATGTTGTCCTGTATAGTCCTGTATGTCCTGTATGAATTAAATTCATCCCTTTTTTGGACTTTATTCTCTTTTATTTGAATACGTATGTAATTGTCGAATTTCATAGCTTTTCAATTCAAATTCTATCCAACTTTGATCAGTGCAGTTAAACTTTCTCGTAAACTTAGTTATTACCTACAAAGTGTGTGAAATATCACCTTGTCAAATTGAATTTTTTTGGTTAATTCTCGGGAAAGTTGAATATCATATAAGACGGAGGATCAAACAAATTGGTGCCTGCGATTCAGGCCGGTAAGATAACGATCACTGTTTGAGATAGAATCTATTTTCAGTATCACGCCCCCACTCAATAACGACAGCAGAGCAGTTATAGTTATCGCTTATCGGAATTGATATTTGCAAGTGCGAGTGATATTGGGAGGCAGGTGTTGTAGATTTTAATCGATCGTTTAAATTTATTACGTCAAATTAAGACGCGCGAGAGGGAGTAATTAAGCGAAATCGATTTACAGAGATAGGTTGTTCTGCAGAGGCGAGATAGATCGCGACGAATGACCCACATTCATCGCGTGCTATGCGTATAATTCAACATGTACTCTTATTAGTTGTCCGCTTACAACTATAATTACACAGTTATCGTAATCGTAGCTTACACAGTATAAACCTCCCGTTTAGTTATAGTTGAACTGCTGTTCTCGCAGATATTTGCATAACCGCGTTTAATCTCGGCCACTTTATACGTGAAATATATGTGTTGGTCCAACTAGACTAGAGGATCGTTTCCTATATAAGCATGATATAACTCTACTCAAATTTCCAAACTGCAGAGATGGAAGGCTTAGTTTAATGAAACTTGGACGAAAATTGATCATTTCAAGCATCCAGAGCAATATTTCGTTGAATGAACAAAATTTTGGTTGAATCAACCCTAGAACACGGTTATTACAAAATATTTGCCCAGCACAATTTACATAGTAAATTTACCATGGAATTTTTTAATCTTGTGTGAATTATTTTGATTTGATTAAAAAAACCGTTCTGTTTTTTTTTATATCAAAAGCTTGATCACACAATCTTAGGAAATCATAGAGATTTAGGTAATCTTGTGTATTTTTCACATAATCACTCAATCCCAATCGATTCTGTTTCCGGATCGATTATTTTGATAAGGAACATCGAGATACGAACGGATTACATTTTTAAAATGCTTTCAACAAAATATTTTGGTTGAATCAGCCAAATATTTGTCTTGATTCCAGTAAAATTCTCTCTTAAATTATATGGTAGATCCAACCAAAAAGTGTTGCTAATTCAATCAAATATTTTCCAAAATTAACAAAACGATTCAACCAAAAACTTTGATTGAAGCACACAAATTTGGTCAACTGAACAAACATTTTATTAATTAACCCAAAATGTTTGTTTGAAATCAACCAAATACGGTCAAAAAAAGGATTTTGTTGAATGAACAAAAATAGTGTCTGATTGAGTGTAACAATTATTCATTTTCCTATTTATTATGTATTTTTATACATCCAAATTGAATATTCTCACTCTTTTTTTTCAACTTTTTGCGAATATTGTTGGACATCAAAAATTACTTCAGGATGGCATTTAAATGATTGTAAAAGTTATTTCAGACTTCACAGCCCAAAATGCTCTCAAAACTTGAGGAATACATTTTTTCAAATAACATCAATGTAGATACCATACTCCTAAGATTTCCGGTCGGAATATATTGCATTTATAACCAAATATGGAACTTTCAACAAAAAAAGATGAATTTTCAACCCAAAAAGAAGAATTTTCAACAAAAGCGTTGAGTTGTCCGGTATCATCAAAGTAGTAGTGTTAAATGCTTTAGAAAACATTTTAATTTGAAGCCCGAAAAAATGATTTTTCAACCAAGAAAGATAAATTTACAACCAAATAGTTGAAGTTCCAATCAAAAGAGAGAATAGTTGAATTTTGAAGCCAAAAAGAGGAATGTCCAACAAAAAAGTTAAATTTTCGACCAAAAAAGATGACTTTTGAAGAAAATAGTTGAATTTTTAACAAAAAAGTGAATTTTCAACAAAATAGTAGAATTTTGAACCAAAACATGTAAATTTTGAACCAAAGATGTAATAGTAGACTTTTCAATGAAGACGAATTAACTTTTAATAAAAAACGATGACTGTTCAATTAAATAGCTTGAATTTTCACCAAAATAATTATACTTTCCATCAAATAGTAGAATTTTTAACCGAAAGAGATGAATTCTGAATCCAAAATTACAATACGTAGTAGACTTTTCAAATAAAAGGAATTAATTTACGTCCAAAAAATATCAATTTTTAACCAAATAGTTGAATTTTTAATCTACAAAGATGAATTGTGCAAAAAAGAAAGATTAATTTACATAACCAAATAGTTGAACTTTCATGCAAAAGAGACAAATTTTCAATAAAAAATGGATTTTTTAACCAAACAGTTGTATTTTCAACCAAAAATAGTTGGATTTTCTTATTGGATTCTATTAATTTACTTCTCATTTAAGCGAAAAAAAAAGAGAAACAGGTGACAGGGGAAAAAAGAGAAATTCTTTAAAAAAGGGAAATAAGGGGAATAGGGGAAAGAGTGTGAAGTATGTGATATAATAAACCGCAGTTAAAATTCTGCGCTAGGAAGCAACTGATGTTATTTCAGAATATAAATTGTGCTGTTCCGCAAGAACGACCGTTTTGTCGATCGTAGTTTACAAGATATATTCGCATTTTTATGATCCAGGATCTAAATTCTAAAATATATATTTTGGATTTTCTATAGGAAATCATACTTCAACCTGTGCTCTATTTGGTAACATTATACTTTCATGTCCTCAAAATGACTGGAAGTGGATAAAAGTTTATATTATAATTATTAATATTATATCACCGAGCCAAATCCCTTTCAGGGTTGAAGACATAAAGATAAATATAACACGTAACCCCAACTTCGTATACGTTTTTTCTCGAAAATCGGGTTTTCAATTTATTTGCGAAATATTTAGCGTATCCCTATAAATTATAACTTTAATTTGCCAATTATATTAGTAATTAATTACATCGATTTAGGTTACCTATGTAATTTCACCAATACTACCTTTAAATTATTAAATAAATAGTATAAAAGGAATATTCCTTTTCGAACGAAACGTTAAATTTAAAATCTTAAATATAAAATGATCTTCAATGTTTTAACGGAGATGGTTTATACTAATGAAAACAATTACAAAAACTTCTTTTTCGAAGAAAGCGACGATATTTATTGCGAAAGTAAAAACAAACATAAAAAATACCCGACTATTTCCCGATGGGGGTTAATTTCCATTTTTCCCGGTTTTGTCTTATTAGCTGTTTAGTATCCAAAACAAACTTTCATTTTGATTTCGTCTGCTGGGATAATTTGAAGAAAGAACGTAACGATAACTCAATTTATCCATTTGCACAAGTTGCAGAAATAGATCGGAGATTTATCAAGAGTCTAGTAATGATAAAATCGTAGGAAATGAGATTTAATGATCTTGGTTGAACGGTTGCTACATCGATTCGAAACTCGCTGGGGAGGATTCGCGATATTCTAGTCAGGTCGAACCCTTAACTACCCCTAACACTTCTTCGGTTACAACCCTGATTAGCACGAATCGATGTTAACTTTACCTATGTGAACGGGTTGTAAGTGTGAGATAGGAGGAAACTAAACGCCGGTTAAGCTTCCCCTGAGTATCGAGATAACCCATGTCGTCGACACTTGTGAATCAGTTTCTGATCCTTTAAACCAAGGTTAAACTCTTTTTCTAGGCCCCTAGCAACACTCCTCCCAATCCTTATAATTTAATTTTTAAACGCGTCAGCATCCAATAAATTAAATTCACTAAATAAACATAGATGATTGAGTTTAAGCATTCGGACAGATGCTTTAAACAAGTAATCCCCATAAATCTCCCAATCATAAAACACAGTTTATACCGAACCATCACGCACTGCTGTCAAGAGCTGCAATGAAAATCTAGGCTGATATTGATTAACCAATATTTATAGAACGGGTCGTGTATATGTATTACAAATCAGAAGTGATTATTCAATCCAGATCTTCTTATAAAATCAACAGAAAAGATGAACATTGGAAAAAAATTGAGACGCGATTTGGCAAGTCAAGATAAGAAATTGGATTCGAGAATGCGGAAAGCTTGTGCTAAGTGTTTTATGAGAGCAATGTTCCTTGAAGATCCTTATCTCTTTATCTCGAAACGAAATTGACGACTAGTTTCAGTGTCATTGTTCAGGCCTTGGACTCAAGTTGAGATATTCAAAAAAGTGTCGATAGTAGTATAAATTTTAAAGAATAGTGTCATGCAATCTTTTAAATATTAAATCGAGGGGTTAAATATTTTTTTAATCTGGTTTACAGTATTCATCTCGCATAAAATAAAATCCGTTCGAATCTTTTAAAATACACTAAAAGCTTTGAAATTCTTTGAAATCCTTTAGATCACCTGAAATCTGCTGAGATCCTCTAACAATCTCTGCAAAACTCGACAATATTTTGAAATCCGTTAAAATCATTTAAAAATCATGGATATCCTGGATACCTTTTCAAAAACCTTTGAAATTTCCTAAAATCGTACGAAATGTTTTGAAATTGTATTTCCGTGTTTTCATAAAATCCTGATTTTGGAACATAGATTTTGATACAAGTCCTGTGCCAATAAGATTTAATAGAATTTTATTGAGAATCTGTTGGCAGAAAATTATAAGATTTCTCCATGGATAGTTATTTGATCGAAATTTCCGAAATTGTAGAAGATAGGATATGATACAAGTTCTATGTGAATATTTGATAGAGACATAATGAGAATCTGTTTATAGGAAAGTATACGATTTTTCGATCGATAGAATTTGATAGAAATATCATATAGATTCAGAAACATAAGATTTTATAGAAAGGTCTACCAAAATGTGCTGATAGATTTTGATTCGTGAAATTCGTTTGATTGACTTAGATAGGATTTTGATCAAATTTTCTGCACCTTGATAGATTTTGCTTGAATTTTTCCTAAATGTATATAATTTAAATCCAATATCATTTTTTTCAGGATAGAGAATCTATCAAATTTGGAAAATTCAACACTTTTATTCTATGCCATTAGCCAAGAAGGATATAAAAGCGCCTGTCAAGATACCCTTGAGAGAAGATTCAATTCTGTTTCCTCGTTTAAAAAATGCAACAAAAAAACTATCGCATGCATTAGATTTCTTTTTGCGCAGTGAAACTGAGCGCGTCACGTTCGAGGCGCGAATCACTCAAGAATCTTGTCACGAAGTCGCTCAGACTATGTACGCGTACTTATCAATCATCGAGTACAAACGAATCTTTGATGCTAAGAATGCATGTTGTCTATACTAGAATCGACCATTAACTATGAACCATCAAACATCAAGATAACATATGAAATCGATGAGCTTTTATATCTCGCGCAACGAGATAATTCGCTTAACCCTTAAGCCTTAAGCAATTGTGTGGCGCCTGTTAGGCGCCAGAAAGTCTTTAACCCCCTCGCATGCGATTTTCCTTCACGCAAGAGGGTATTACATAGGTGGTTCTGCAATCTGCATTAGACTTTTGTTCTCCGAGTTCAAGCAGAGTCATGAGCTCAGTCTTTAACCCAGGGCTGCTGCTTATTATTTTATGCGAGAAGAGAGACCAGTGTGGCCGCAAAACTTCATTTTCGAAATTCCTTCACTTTTCCGTGACTAATTTTCCGGATTAATAATATGGCTAATCTTCTTTTGAATTTAAAACAATTAAAGAGAATTCGATTAAACTTACAAGGATTCCAGGTGAATTTTAACAAATTCTGGATAAACTCTAGTGCTGTACGCTTCAACCTAAACGACTAAAGTGATCTTTTTGTTTTAAAAAGTGACTATACTGACTTTATCTTTAAAAAAAAATGACTCAAAGGTGATACGGGGGAAAAAGTGATCTGACTGACTTTTCCCTGACCACCCTGAGGGACAGATGGCATCGCTTTGTGTTTAGCTTCAAGTATAAAAGAGAATATTAGTTCTGAGATGGGAGATGATGTCAGAACTGATCATGATGGTTGAGATCTGATCACAGATTGTTGCAGATGGAAGCAGTTGGTAAATTGCTCTTACGATCTAATTCTTATAAATTGCGTTACTATAGATGGCAAAGCCATATTTGGCTACTATGCTGGATGCACGAAGTAGCCATAAAGATTCAAACACTTCTATAACCTTGAAGGAATAATTTAATACATCTCCTCACTGTAAAAAGTATTATTTCAGGGCTAATTGCAGGTATTAAAATAAGACTCAGAAAAAACAGTCTCGAGTGGTACTAAAATGAGACCACTGATGGGAAGCCAGAGTCATTTGTTTTAAATAGAAAATAATAGCATGAAGTTATCCGATTCAAAAACAGGACACACAAAAAATGATGACGTAAAAAACGAAATCTCCCGCTTTTACAGTGCTCTTTCAATTAAATAAGATATTTTTTCATTTAAACATGACAAACAAAAACGTCTAAGTCTAAGAGAATCTATACGTCCTACAACCAAGAATCCATTCTTATTCATTATATTCTTTAAGAAATACCATTATCTATAATTACGGATAAAACCATTACAGAATAGGACTTTTATCATAAATTTCAATTCCATCCATTAAGCAAATATATCTTCCATCTTGAATCCGAAGCAGCAGGATACAGAAAAGGAGCGAATTGCTCTTAGTTAGGAGATGGGAGATCGATTTCAGCTTGGGGGTATTGAAAGAATTGGGGCAATTGGCACTTGAAAGTTTTATGCGTCCTTCTTTAGAGAGAATGTTTGTTGAAAGATTATACACAATATTCGAGTATCTCGACTCGCGAAGGAATCGGTAAACGGGCAAAAAAGAATATAGTTGAGTTGAGAACTTGAGCGCGATGCAGCCAAGGGGTCACGCGTAGGTGTTTCTTGCCGGATTCTACTCAAGAAAATTAAATTCAAGAGTTTCTTCTATAGTGCATGAATCATTTAATTATTTTTAAATTGGTTGCAAACTAACAACCAAAGCACGCTCGTAAAGCGCGTGTTCACTTCCCTGTATTTTATTTACTAATGTTAAAAACATAAAAAATTCAAAAATCCATAAGAGCTGTCGTACACATATTACGTTACGCTTTTAGGGGGTTCGAAAGGAGCTACTATGGTCCTATTACGATGATGGAGGGGGGAGCTTTGAAGAAATGTTATGTAACATTTTTTTAATGCAATAATTAAAAAAAACTATAATAAAGTACAATTTTGTCTATCCACATTGAAGCTTCTATGTTGCAATTCACTTATCGCGTGCTTTTGATGATTATATTCTAAATTTCTTTAATTTGGAAGATTTAGAATTGACAACGTAACTTTTCATCTACAAAATCATCAAAATTTAAGCATTTTTTTTTATACATCTATTGAAGAGTTTTCATTTGTAAATCTTCAAAATCTTTTAAAATTCTTCAAAATATGGATCAGTGTCGAAAATGGAAGACATCAGAAAGACTCAAATGTATTTTAAGAACATCTTATTACTTATTACGATATAAAATCCAAAACTAGCTTATTAATTTATTACTTTGCTTCTATGAAAAGTAATAAATAATAATAATTAGACCATCAAATTAAGAAATATGTACTAAGCACGCGTACTGCGCTATTTTTGCTTGAAATAAAATAATATCAGGAAAACCCATAATTTAACCAAATTCTTCTATCACCCTTGGCCACCACTGAGGGATTGAAAGTTTTTAATGTTTCAAAAATTAAAAACTTTTTGTAAAGTTTTAAAAATTAAACAATTTTATTAATTTTTGAATATAAAAATTTTGTTATGGGATTTGTTCGAATGCAGAAAAAAAACACTCCACTATTTTTTGGACGTGAAACATTTTTTTAACTCACTCACTACAAAATAGTTCAAAAATGCAAAAAATTAACATTATTAAAAGTTGTATTATTATTTGGTATCGAAAATTGTAAAAATACAAAATTCGTCGTATTTTTTATTCGGATTTTTTTTATTTTTAAAAATTTTTAAACTTTTACCCCATAAAAAATTATACAACTTCCAGGCCTAAAATTTTACTGCTGATAATAAGATAATTTGATAGCCAAAGATACATAAAAAAGTTTTATCCGCGTAGCTCTTATCGAACTTCTCGAAAATGCTAAAAATGCCCAAACTTCAAGACATAAAATTTGATGACTTTAAATGGTTCCAGCTGATCAAGTGGCATTCAAAGTTATTGGGTAGATTTTTCTAAACTAAAAAAAAAATTAGATATCTGTAGAACAAAAAAATTCGCTGCCATTTTCGCCGTTTATAAAAATTAATGAATTCAAATTTGAAGAGTTGAAAATTAAACAATTCTAAACTTTGTTTAAAATTCTCCATCACGCGTTTTAAAATTCACTAATTTTAATCTAAAGTGAAAAATTAATAACTTATTGAAAATCAAGGATAAAGTATTTCATGCACGGGGAACAACCTTCTGTAAAATGTTGCTACAAATGGGAGGACAATTTTATAAGATGTTAAAATAACGCATGCTAAAAAATTTCCACATTGACATAGGAGCATCAATGTAGACAATGTGAATTAATTAATTAATTTATTCAAAGATCATTATTACGGCCTTTAATTTCATATGAGCGCTTTACGCAAAAAAATGTTTTTCGATTTTCACAAAACTGCGCGGTAAATCAATTTTTATAAATTTAAATCAAGGTGATGTTCCCTTAGCATTACATTTTGTTCTTCTATTTCTGTCTCCTTTTCACTCATTGGCAATCGATGGAAATCAGTGGAATTCACGACAGTGGACTGCCCAGGAAAAGCCTCTCAGTTTAAACTTTAAACTCGCCAGGATGTTTCAAAGTTTTCGAATTGTGCAGACTTTTCTATTTTATTTTGGCGAGACAAGTCTTTGAACTTTGCTAATCGACTCTAAAGAAAATGTAACAAAAAATAATAACAGGGACGAGAGGAATAAAAGGCTAAGATGTGATTGACAAGATGCTGAGGTCAAAGAACGACAGCACTTTAAAAATAAATTGTCGCTAATCTGGGAAATGTTGTGAGCGCTTTTTAAAGAATTTAAAAATAAGACCCAGGAAACGAGGAATATCTTGTGTTACCAAGCGACTTTTATTCGTTCTCGAATTTAGAAAATCAAAATGCGATTCAAATTCCAATTTGAAATTCAGTATATTTCCTAGATCGTCTAGGATTAAATAAAGAAAAATGATGATGTAAAAATCAGAAATTCTATTCCAAGCACGTACGTAACTTGGTCGTAAAATCGAGAAGGAACCGCAGAAAATCGCTCAAATTTGATACATTTTATATTTTTCGCTGATCTCACTTTTGCTTTCGAATTCAGTGGAGATACCGATTGCGAAATTTTAATTTCAACGACACAGTGACGACAGTCTCACCCTGAAGAATACTAAGAGTCCTCGATATGGGCACTATGATTGTGGAATTTTAAAGAACTCAATGCATCCACGAATCGAAAATCGAAGCGCAGTTTTCGAAACGTACAGTCGTGCACTTTACATAAATTGAAAATCACTGAATGCGTTTGAATAAAATATTGTGCAGAGTCTATCTTTGCGGTTTTAATTTGAATTCTTCATTAAAGTATACATGCATATAATTAATACGAAATTAAATTTTAACTTCATTTCAATATAAATAACACGAGATAAATTATTATTAGTCCTATTTCCAAAGAAAACAGTGTCAAATTAATATTTTTAATTACTATAAATTTATTCTCGTTTTTCACTTGCAACTCGCTCCACAAGAACGCCGACTCGTTTTGCTTACTACGTGAAAAAAAATAACTGGGGTGCTGCCACATTCAGGTTGCACAGTCTTTCACTTTAGTCTCGAAAATTACTCATACAAAAACATACAGCAGCTGGTGCTATTAAGGAGAATTTATTGAAACTGTTTGCAAATTATACTGCTAAAGCTATAATGAGAATCTAATGGCTTATTACATCTTTTGTAATGCCCTTTATAATCTTAGCTAATGACACACGAAGACATTTTTAACGATAAATTTTTCTTTCAGGTATAAAAATAAACTTACACCAGGAGAACAACAATAATAACGCAAAAAAAAAGGTTTGTTTTCAAATTTATCTTAACCAATTTTAGTGACGTGAGCATAGGAGAATAAATTCCTTTAAATAAAATTAATGTATATGTAAAATATTAAACAAAACAGTTACATTATCGATCCAAAAAAACTCTAACAAAATAATTAAATTTTCAAGAAAATAGATTAATTTTCATATAAAAAGGTTAATTTTCAACAAAGATATTTCTTTGATATAGGGTCCAACAATTTTTTTTAAATTTTAAATATAGTTGTTGTTAAATTCGAAAAAATGTATGATTCAAATAAAATTTGATTAAATTCAAATGAAGTTTGTTGTGTTCAATTCAAAATTTGTTTAAATCAAACAAACTACATTCAAAAAAATCTGTTTGTTTGAAACAAACCAAAATTTTTCTCAGTGTGAGAAAAATGTTTGAATTGTTTCATTTAAAGAAACTTTGTGTGACTCAAATAAAATTAGTTTAAATCTAACCAAATTTGTTTAATTCAAATAAAACTTTTGTTTAAATCAAATTTTTTTAAATTAAACAAACACTTTTCTCAGTGTGTTTCAATCAAAGTAGATTTTAATTTTGAATCAAAAACAGTTGGATTCATCAAAAAAGATGATTTTTTAACAAAATAACGAAATCTTCAACTAAAACAAATTAATTTATAAACAAAGAGTTGCATTTTTAACCGAAAGATATAACATTTCTATCGAAAGAAATGAATTTTCAAATAAAAGAGACGAATTTTTATCAAAAAGAGTTGAATTTTAAACCAAGAAATATTTTGGAATCAAAAGAGAAAAGAAATTTCAACCAAATTATTGAATTTTTAAGCCAAAAAAGCGAATTCACTACAAAACAGTAGAATTTTTCAACCAAAAATGGAATAGTCAGATTTTGAGTTAAGAAAAGTAAATTGCAAAAAAAAAAAATGAATTTTCAACGAAATAGGAAAATCTTCAACCCATAAAATGCATTTTTAACAAAGTAGTTAAACCATGTAGTTGAATTTTCGACCATAACAGACAGTTTTTTAAACAAAATAGTTGAATTTTCATTAAAATAATCAAATTTTCAACCTAATACTAGAATTTTTAACTAAAAGAGATAGATTATGAACCAAAAATATAATAGTAGATTTTTCATTTAAAAATAATTAACTTTCAACCAAAAATAGTTGAATTTTCTTATTGGGTTCTATTAATTCAGTTTGAATTTAAGTGAAAAAAAAGAGAAAGTTCCTCTTCCATATTGAATTGAATCTCCTTCATCAAGTAATTTATTATATAATCAATTGTGTGTCGTAAAATAATGTTCTTTTTCAAGGAATGCATTGTGTCTCCCATTGTGCAAAGTCTAAGTGTTCTTAGAAATTTACATTTTTTAAGAGAGGAAAAGTCATCAGGTCGATTAGCCAGATGCAAATTACTTTTGAGATCGACAATATAGTCTCGCATTCCGTGGAAGAAGAATTGGCATACTATTATTATTATTACTTACTATCATTATTCTCATCTGCCCACTGAGAGCCCTAGTGACGTTTCACATTTATCTATTTATTTTAATTTCCAAGGTGTTTAGCGACAATTCGTTTTCAATTTCCCGGCATTTTCTCATATTTTACAAATTGTACAAAATTCCTGGATTGCCCGGGTCGCTGGACACCCTGATTACTCTCATTACTCTCATCTGCCCACTGAGAATCCCCAGTGACGTTTCACATTTAGCTATTTATTTTAATTTCATGTAATGAATCAACAAGTAGGCGTGCAATTCGCCCACTGAGGCTCAGAATCTTCTGTGATATATTTAAAAAAATATATTTTTGTCAGTCTGAAAAAAAAACTTGAATTTATTTCTACTTAGTTCGTTACTTCGTATACCTATGAGTATAAAGTTTGAATGCTTGTGTGCTATTGAATTAAATTCGAGGATTAAAAACAAATCAAAGCAATTCAGTATTGAATGCTCCCAAGAAGAATAGTGACGGTGAAATTTGAATAAATTTGAATGTGAAAGCTAGTTCTGAATGATAATTATAAAATTTGTCAGACTCATTGTCCATATATGAAGATCTGAAGAATCTGAAGAAAGGAATTGATGATTCTAAAGGATGCACTGGCCGGCCGGCCGACCGGCCACGGTAGTTCTTTATTCGATTTCATATAAAGGGTGCATCGACCCGGACGATATTTGATCGGACCGCGATTCGAATTCGCAGAGTCCCAGGTTTGAGTTGATTCGAGTCGCGAGAAAGCAAACCTGCACATTGAACATTGCACACTGGACATCCCCCTTCCTCTCGAGGCCAGCATCGCAGACCTGGACCTGGACCTGGACCTGGACCCGGTCCAGGACCCAGAACGCGGCGGCATGTAAGTAGGTGTACAACAACTGCACTCTCACTCGCTTATGCGGGTATCGATCGATCTCTCGATCGCATTCCTGCCTGCATCCAGAATTTCACCACCGAATTTAGATCTCATCGAATTTTTCGAATTTTTATCATCTTATGTCTTTTCAGGTCGGTGTAGCTTAAGCTTAAACTTTGAGATCCCCATTTCAGGGGCTGCAGTACAGAACTATATAACCAAGATTTTTTTTACCGAAAATTGGGTTTTTTTGGATACAAAATTCTTCAAAAATCAAACATACGTTGTGTAAAAAGATTGGCAAATGAAAAGTAGATAACTGACTCTGTATTTCACGGAGAAAAATGAATGTTCACACTTAACATCTAGATATTTATGGTTAAAATGTTATATTTAATTATAGGGCAGCTATATAGATTAAACTGTATGAATATTCAAAGATATATGAAATTACGTACACGCAGAACTCTCTTATCTCTAAGGAATCATTTTACTTTACTATATCAAAACAATTTACAGCATTATTATTACTATCCTGTGATCAAAATATTAATAATCTAACTTTTTCTACAAGTTTACATACGACACAAAAACATTCAAAACAAGCATCATGAAGTGAACGACAGATGTCAACAGGCTTTTCCACGAAATTGACTGCAAGCTTCATCAAGTGGCTGATAAAGGTATGGCGTTTTCCTACACTCGGAAAACGACTTTAACATCTTGGATTTTTCAGTCTAACATCTCGGAAGTTTCACTTTAACATACAAATATTGTAATGCCTAATATCTCAAAAAGAGATACCAGATGTTACGCGTTAATATCTGTATGTTTTGCGGTACTATCTTATACTTTAAACATCTGTGTTTGAACATCTATTTTTCTCCGTATTGTCTCCCATTTTCTTCGATTTTTTACCTACCGTATAATTTTGAATGGAAAGTTAGAGATATTGTTTTATTGGTTATTATGATTGTTGTTTTCTGAAAATCTAATAATAATATAATTATCGCCTTTAGATTACTTATTTTGATTAACTATCGCAATGAATGGAAAAAGAGCTAGCTATTGATGTTCTCTTGGATCATGTAAGTCAATTAGACTCATTACTGCTCATTAGTACATTTAAAAATGTACAATTTATAATAAAAGCTGGTCTTCGTACACATTTTTATTTCGTTTTACTGCTTGGTAACCTTTTCCAGACGAACTTCTCTTCCAGAAAGTTTTTAAATGCACCAAAATAATAAAATACTTATTTTTCAAAGAGAAAAACCCTTAAATGATACTATTTGTCGTATTTTTTTCATCACCAAAGTACCATTCAATTCTAACCTAAAATCTTAGAATTTCATTTTTTACAAAAAATTAATTTTCAACACTTTTTTTCACTCAATTTCTTGCCTTGCCATCAGGAACAATATTGCTTGAAATTATTATGGTGTATTTATAAAAAATGTATACTTTTCTTCTTTTTATAGACATTTAATGATATAATATTCTTCTCAGTAATTAATTTGCCTTGTATTTCTATTTCTTTTTTTCAGTTGCTACTACCTGACAATTATATTTTTAGTGACAAATTTTAATATTTGCTTGCAAATTCACCAATTTTGTTAAAGTCACATTTTTGGTTGAAAATTTAACTGGTTTGTTGAAAGTTTAAGTACTTTGTTAAAAACTTTTTATTTGTTAAAAATAATTTTTTCCCAACTAAAAATGTAATTGTTAAAAAATTTTGGTTGGAAATTGATTTTTTTTTCAAATTGAAAATGTAACTACTTGGGTAAAACTTGAACCGATTTATTAAAAAGCGTTTTCGTTGAAGATTCATCATTTCAGCCGAAAATTCATCTCTATGATTGAATTAAAAAAAAAATAATAACTGAAAATTGAACTATTCCAGTTGAAGATTCATCATTTTAATTGAAAATAAATCCACATAAAGTTGGACTACTTTGTTAAAAATGAATTTTTGTGGGTGAAGGTTCATCTCTTTAATTGGAAATTTGCCTATACTGTTGAAAATGAGTTTTTTTTTTGCTTTAAAATTAAGTTTTTAAACCGAAAATGTAACTTTACCATTTTTTGTTTAAAATTGAACTTTGTTAGTTGAAATTTCGTCTTTTTTGATAGAAAACTAATTTTTTAATTTGAAATTTCATCAATTTCAGTTAAAAATGCAACTGTTCGGTTGGAAATTAACTTTTTTGTTCAAAATTCCTATATCGGGTTGAAAATTCAACCGTTTTACTGAAAATTCGTCTTTTGTCTTGAAAGTTCAACAATTTGAATTAACTTTTTTTATTGACTGAAAAATCTTCATTTTGTTGAAAATTCGTCTCGTTAGTTGGAAAATTCATCATTTTAGTTGAAAATTCATCTCTCTGGTTGAAAATTTGACTATTTTGTTGAAAATTCGTTTTTTTGGTTTAAATAATTTTTTTTTTTACTGAAAAATTAACTTTTACATTTTTAATTCAAAATTGGTCTTTTTAGCTGAAAATTATCATTCTTTACGGAAATTCCCAGTGCTGAAGCAAAAATTATAATTCTTAATCAAATTTCCTATTTAAAATGAACCTAAATAATTGCACTCTGCAATTTTAAACCCTATTACTTAAAAAAAACTATTTCTTTACGAGCCTTGCGGCTATTATATTTTATGAAATTGGTTTTCAAAGAACAATATCGGCAATTTTTATTCAAATTTCAAATGGAATTGTAACGAAGGAATCGGTTTTAGTGAAATACTTTTAACTCGAGTGAAGGTACACAAAAGATTAAAAAGAGATTCAAGTGTGTTCCAGCGTTTTTAGTCAACGCAGAAAAGCTCTTGAGTTTTAATTTTTCAAAACTCACAACAAAGCGTGTCCTGCATTGATAGAACAGAGGCCAGAGAACCGTGAGACGGGAACAATGGCGTAACTGCAAAACGTACTTGGTGGCTAACGACAAAATGGATATTTCACCCATCCTACTCGTTCCAGAGTCGAGATTCAGGACGATTTACTCGACGAAACTACAGTTCCCGAGACACACTAAAATTATTATAGCTCTCGCATCACAGATTTTAGTTTTTGGCAAGGTTCCACCAATTCAGAAAAGAAATCTACAAAACAGAGATAATGGTTATATATAACAAAATAAACATTATGGTGGCCCGTAAGTAATAGCAAAAGCATACAACTCAAGAAACTGAAAGTGCTCTCAAAAATATTTGTTCCTTTAAAAGAAAAAATGATGTAAAATTCGAGCTAACACCAACACCTCATCTGCTTTAAAGATTTTAACGCTTAATATCTTCCTTATTTTCGAATTTACAAAACAATATCACAGGGACTATTTTCTCAATTTTTACTGTGAATTCAACGGGGAAATTAGATTTTTAGACAAATTAATTTTAATGGGTGTTTTTAGCTATAATATGATTTTTTTACATTAATCGATGCATTTTAGTCTTCCTTTATATGGTGAATTAGAGGTCAATGAATTCGTCTAGAAATTTTCCATACAAAGGAAGACTTAAATGCATTGATTAATGTAAACAAATTATATTGTTGCGAAAAACACGGACTAAGATTAATTTGTCTAAAAATGCAGTTTCGCCTTTGAATTCGCCGTAAAAATTCAAGAAAATAAGCTTTTTGATGTATTTGTTGGTTTTAGCACAAATTTATACTACATAATTTTTTCTTTAAAAGGAACAAGTATTTTTTAGAGCACCTTCAATTTTTGTAATTTTATGATTTTGCTATTACTTATGGCCCACCCTGATGTTTAACATTGTCCAAAAACGAGCAACAAAAATATGTAGAACAAGGTGGCCGTAAAACTTCACTTTAAAAATTCCCCCACTTTTCCCTGATTTTTTCCAGACTAATGTTTAATTTTCCATGGCCCTTATTATTTAAAGATCAAAATTCTAATCTTTTAACATTTTTAATATGGAATCTTTTATAAATGGAATACAACAATTTTTAATTGAAATAATTTTTTTAGATTTATTATCAGGGCTGCCGCAAGCTAATTTATTTGAAAAAATGACTAATTTCTACCCCAAAAAGTGACTAATGTGCATTAATAATGTTTCTAATGTTCTTTTGAATTTGAAAGAATTTAAAAGAATTCGATTCATAAGACTTCAAATTAATTGAAAGAAAATTTTTAAATGTAAAAATTCCATTGATTTTAGTAAAATTGACGTGAATTTAAGGAAAATGAGAAGAATTAGATAAAATTCATAAAAAACCAATGTAGAAAAGTTCAAGGGAATAAAAAGAATTTAATGAAATGCCTAAAAATTCCAGGTGAGTTCAAAAAATTCAAGAGAATTACAAAAAATACAAAACAGTTCAAACGAATTCAGGATAAATTAATAAGAATTCAGGGTGAATTCCAAATTAATTCAAATAAATTACAAAAAAAATATTTTAAAATCTTTGAAACCTTACGAAATCAATCAAATCTTGTGAATAAATTGTTTGAAATCCATTAAAATATTGTAAAATAGCGTGAAATTCTGTGAAATCTGATATTTCCTGCATTCCTGGAAACTTTATTAAAATACCTTATCTTATAAAAACCCTTAATTTTTTTTAAATATTTTACAACCTTATACATAGGTCCTATAAAATCGTTCAATATTTTCCGGAATCTTTTAAATACACTAAAATATTTCAAACCATTTGAAATAGCTTTGAATAATTTAAATGAATTAACAGTGTCTTGGATTTTTTTTAAATTCTTTGAAATCCAATTAAGTTACTAAAATTAATTGAAAATTCCTTGATATCTTTAAAAATATCATAAAATCTTAAAAATATTTGGAAATACCTTGAAATAGTTGAATATCTTTGAAATCCTACGAAACCCCCAATTCTTAAAAATAATTTTTTTGAAATACACTAAAATATTATAAAATCCCGTGAAATTACATGAAATCTGATATTTCCTGAAATCCTAGAAAATGGATTAAAATACCTTGAGAGGTTTTAAAATCGCTTAAAATCATTGAAATCCTCAGAAATCTGATATAATCCCTTGGAATCTTTTAAAATACCCTAAAATATTTCAAATCCATTGGAATCTTTTGAAATCCCTGGATTTTTTTTAATACTCTCAAATATTTAAAAGTTTGAAAAACAAGGAATTTTGAAACATTCAAATGATTTAAATCTATTAAAAATTCCTTGGAATCTTTCAAAATACACTAAAATATATTTCAAATCCTTTGAAATCTTTTAAAATACCTTGAAACTTTCTAAAACTCTTGAAAATTCCTTGGATGCTTTAAAAATACCCTGAAAAAATGTTTAATTCATTGGAATACTTTCCAATTATTTAAATCTATTTAAAATTACTTCGAATTTTTTGAAATGTCCTAATATATTTCAAATCCTTTGAAATCTTTTAAAATCCCTTGAAAAATTTTTAACTCTTGAAAATTCCTTGGAATTTTTATAAGTACTCTAAAATCTTCAAAATCTTTCGAAAATACTTTAAATTATTGAAATCTGTAGAAAATCTTAAGAATCTTTTAAAATACCCCAAAATATTTATATTTCTAAAGAATTCAAGGAAATTGAGAAAAAAACTAAATTTATTTATTATAAATATATAAATATATGAATATAAATTTATTAATTTATTGAAAAAAGTAAATAAAGTGATCTTTTCATTTAAAAACGTAACTTTATCTTTAAAAAGTGACTTAAAAGTGATTTCAGAAAAAAACTGACTAAAAGTGACTGTGTGGCTGTCTTTGCAGTTACTTAAAGTACTCCTTAAAGAAATTCCCTGACTTTTGCAGTTTTTTTTTTTCAAAATCCCTGACTTTTCCCTGAAAAACAAAATTCCCTGACTTGTCCCTGATTTCCCTAACCTGCGGCAACCCTAATGTGGAATAACATTAAAAGGGCCCCGAAATGGAAAAAAAATAGAATTACCAAAAATTCGTGAATGAAAATGTGGACAAATAGAACTTTATTTTCCTGTTGACGCCAGTGGATATAAATGTATTTCTCTCACGATGCTCGCGTTTCAATCGACACAGAAAAACCGCAACGAGCATCGCGTTTTTGTCCGTGAGGGTAAATAACTTTTCCAGGTTGCTTCCACCTAGCGACGCGGACGAATCGGTCAATTACTTGAATCTTCCCGACCCAGCGACCTCATTTCACTTCCGTCAACTATATTCTCAGACTTTTCCGATTTCAATGCGGATTTGCGATTCACCAGTAAATCAGGACCCCGCATCTCCCTTTTCCAGCAAAGCAACATTGACTTTTGAATTCAGGGTAGCCGCAAAACTTCATTTGCAAAAAATTAATTGATTACTCTCGGACTCATTTTTCATGTCTTTTTCTGAAATTTTTAACCACAATCCCCCCTCGTTTGAATGTAATCATACTGTTTCTTATGAATTAACAAAGTAGTCCAACTTTCGACCAAGTAGTTGAATTCACAACCAAGCAAGATGAAATCTCAACAACAAAAGTAATATAGTTTATGTTTCAACCAAGAAAAGATTTTTACTTTAAATAGAAACCCCTTGAACTGAACCGAAAAAAAAATGAAATTTCTACCAAAGGAGATGAATTTTCAAATAAAAAAAGCGAATTTTCTACAAGAGTTGCATTTCCAACCAAGAAAGATTTTTCAATCATGAAAGACAATCAATTTTACCCAAAATGTTAAATTTTTCATGCCAAAAAGATGATATTTCTACAAAACAGTTAAATTTTAAACCCAATAATTAAATTTTCAACCAAGAAGATTAATTTCCTACCATAAAAGACGAATTCTCAACAAAACACATAAATTTTTAACCAATTGGTTGAATTTTCAACGAAGAAGATTTATCTTCCATCAAAAAAGACGAATTTTCCACAAATTACATCAATTTATAAACAAATACTTAAATTTTAAAACTAAAAAGTCCAATTATTGAAGAAAAATGGAACAGTTAAATTTTCAACTTAAAAAAAAATAGATTTCGACAAAACAGTTGAATTTTCTACAGAATTTTTCTGACGAATTTTCTACAAAAAAGTTGTATTTTCAACCAAGTAATTAAATGTTCACTTCAAAAATAATAATTTTTAACAAAAATTATTTTTTTAACTAACTTTATCAAAGTAGTTTAATTTTCAACCAAAGAGATGAATTTTAAACTAAAATTATAAATATTCAACAAGAAAATTAATTTTTAAGAAATAAATTCAACTTTTAATCGAAGAGATGAATTTTCAACATAAAAAGATGAATTCTCAACAACAAAATTTGATAGTTGAAAAGAAAAGATTTTTATATTAAAGAATAAACCTTTGAATTAGAATAAAAAATATGAAATTACTACAAACAGAGACGAATTTTCAAATAAAAAAAGTCAATTTTCAACAAGAGTTGCATTTTCAACCGAGAAAACTTTTTCATTCAAGAAAGACAATAAATTTAATCCAAAATATTGAATTTTCAAACCAAAAGGACGATATTTCCACAAAACAGTTGAATTTTCACTTCAAAACATTAAGGTTTAACAATAAAAAAGCTAATTTTTATCTAAGTAGTTCAGTTTTCAACCAGAGATGAATTTTCCGCTAATGTCATGAATCTTCAACAAAAAATTAATTTTCAAGAAAGCAGTTCAACTTTGAACCAAAGTGTTGATTTTCAACCTAAAAAAATTATTTTCAACAAAAAATGTAATATTTGATATTTAAAACAAAATGTTTTCATTTTGAAATAAACCCAATTAAATTTAACTAATAAACTCGAATCTGCAACAAAATACTTGAATCCTCAACTAAAGCAGATTAAATGTCAACCAAGCAGTTGCATTTCTATACAAAAAATTTATTTTCTACCAAAAAAGTCGAATTTTCAACATAATACATAAATTTCCAAACAAATAGTTGAACTTTCAACCAAGAGGATTCGTTTTCTTCCAATAAAAACGAGTTTTTTCAAACAAAATGCGTACATTTTTAACCAAATTGTTAAATTTTCATCCAAGAAGATTAATTTTCAACCAAAAAGGCAAGCTTTGAACTTATTACATACATTTTCAATTAAATAGTTTTAACAATGCATGTGATGTTAGTCCAAAGTTTATTTTATGAATTTTTAACAAATTAGTTCAACTTTCAAACAATTAGTTGAATTTTTAACCAAAAAAAGATTTTCATTTTAAATCAAAAACAATTGAATTCAACAACAACAAATAATTTTTATCATAATAGTTAAAAGCACTTAAAAATTCTTTAAATGTTAAAATTTTTTTTTTTCAAAATTCTTTCCAATCTTTCAAAATACCATAACACATTTGAAATACTTATAAATCATTTGAAATCCCCCAAAACTTTTTGAAGCTCTTGAAAAACCGTTGGGATATTTTAAAATACCCTAAAATATTTCAAAAAACTTCAAAAAAATTCAGAAATAGGTATAGACCTGAATTCAATAGTAAAGACCCTGCTTAAAAATTAATGTTATCAATCTTGCAAATAAACAGCTCACTCGAAACGTCGTAAAGAACTCCGCGACCCAATTTTCCCATCTTCGATCCGCTGTACTAACTTTCCCAGCTTTCGTCCCAAAAATAAATCATTGGTCTTTTCCTTTTTAGGAAAGAACTCCTGACCTCTTGGATTATCCTTCGAAACGAATCGATTTATGTATACCGAAAAGTTCAAGAAGATTATTTTATGTGTCAGCAATTGAGCCTTGAAAACTATGTCAGTAGGTACATGAATTTTTACCGAGGTCAATTTCAAATTTTATACGGTTTTCTGCATTCTGAATGTAACATTTACGATTAGACTATTAAAGTATGCAGTATATCCGAAACAATAAATTCAGAAGATCTTCAAAATTCTGTAAAGTATCATTTAAAAAATTGAGGTTTATTTTTGTTATTATTTTATTTTTCAGGTTTTACCCTCACGGCTTTTTTACAGGGTGGTCGAAATACTTAATTTTCCAAATTTACTGACTTTACCCTGATAAAATTTTTATTTTCCCGCTAACCATTAATATTCAAAGACCAGCATTTTAATCTTGTAATATTTTAAACACAGAATCTTGTATGAATGTTGTACAAAAATTTCAGATTAAAATTTCAAAATTTATTTATTCCAACAAAAAAAAGATTACTTTTCTGCCATAAGAGATGAATTTTTAATCCATAGGACGAATTTTCAAGGAAACAGTTGAATTTTCGAACAAAATAGATGACTTTTTAACAAAAAATTAAGTTTTCAAGTAAATAGTTGAACTTTTAACAAAAGAGTTGAATTTTCAACCTAGAAAGATCAATCCATCAAAAACAGTTGAATTTTTAACCAAATAGTTAAATTTTCAAGCCAAAAAGATGGTTTTTTTTATATAAGAGAGTCGAATTTTCAACAAAAAGATGAATTAAAAACAAAAAATGTAATAGTTGCATATTTAACAAGAACAACAGATGAAATTTCTACAAAAGAGATGAATTTTAAAATCAAAAAGATGAATTTTTAACAAAATACATGAATTTTCAAATAAATAGTTGAATTTTCAACCAGAAAAACAAATTTACAAATAAATAAAGATTTTAGAGTCAAGAATGAAAGAAAAATTCATCCAAATTGTTGAACTTTCAAGTCAAAAGACGAATTTTCTATAAAGCAGTTATATTTTCAACAAAAAAATTCATTTTCAACCAAACAGTTGCATTTTTAACCAAAAAATAGGAAATTTCAAACTAGGAAGATTAGCTTTCTACCAAACAAGATGAATTTACAACTAAACAAGATAAATTTTCAACCAAAAATGTTAAAGTTAGATTTTAAGTTTAAAAAATGATTTAAACAAACAAACAAAAAACGAATTTTCAATTCTACCAAATAGATGAACCCTTAACAACGAAAAATTCATTTTTAACAAAGTAGTTAAACTTATAACAAAGTGTTGAATTTTTAATTAAAAAAGATCAATTAATAACCCTTCGACAACAACGTGGAATCTTGGAACATATACAACAACGTGGGGTCATTGCAGACCCCACTTTGTTTTTTGCGTACCGGCTTTTGAGAAATACTTAGATGCAATCTCAAATATCTAGAATCAATGAAGCAACTATCCAGTAAAGTTTTCCAATAACTCAGCAATTGTTTAAAAATTTATTGAATTTGTTATAAACAAATAAGTGAGTGGAAATGTATTCATGAGGATTGACAGTGATTCGTCAATTGATTCGCACTAAATATGTATCATTTATAGTCAGAAATCGTTTTTTAACTAAATCCATGAAAGAAAATGAATAATTTGTTATTTTATAAATAAATTTGATAAACAATTGGCCATATCAGGTAATTATGATGAAATAAATAAAGTTTTTCCTACTGAATCCGACAAAAATGATAAATAAATGTCACTCACTTATGAGATTTAGTCATTTAATAACAATTGATGCTTGTTCTAACAAATTTAATTAACAAATGCACTGTTTGGATATTTTCAGAGGTAGAAACTTGATTCTTTCAACGTAATCAAGTGTAAATGACATTTCTACGAGAAATGTATGTACAAATTTCGAACTCTTTTACGAACAGTCCCTGAAAATTTCAGACTTTAATATAAAAAAAAAATTATTTGTGCAATTTAATTTATATAATTTATAAATTCGCACCGCGGAAGATTCGAACCATCGTTCAGGCGATCCTAATTCCCAGTTCCTAGATTAGTCACAGCAGCTTGTGAATTCTCTACGAATTTTTTTCTCAATCATTCGTAATATTTTTGTCATGATCGTCAACTCTTTCACAAAGTTCGCAGATTATTTACAAAAATAAATCAATATTCTACTTTTTTACGAACAAAGCTTTTCCGTGTTTATTGTTTACCAAGTTCCTGTCTTATAAAGGAACTTGCGAAAAAAATAGTGCAAGGTTGGCTCGACCATTATATTTTTTCATACTTTATACATATAATAAAATTCATAAGAAGAAAGTCATTGTGACTAGAAGACTTACCCCTCAAGGCATCAGCTGTGGTTGCCAGGAGGCCCTGCAAAGTTCTACTATGATGATGGATCAAACTGTGAAAGTCTTCCCTGGCTTGAACCTGAAGATGCTCCTCTGCTTCACGATTGCAACAACGTCCATTACAGATCCCTAAAAAACAAAAATAATGATAAAATTGCTTAAATATTTCATAAAGCAAGGTAAACCCTATAATAACTTTGAAATTCTTAAAATTAAAAGCAATATATCATAGCGAGTTCTCCATAATTTTTTATTTATTTACAGTGATCCTAAAAAATACTATAGGGGAAATAAGCCAAAAAGGGACATAACATAGAAAAATAGGTGACTTCAGAAAGTACATAAATTACAATAAATAAAAATAGTTGTATACTCTTACTGCTTCCGCCTCTTTGCTATAATTTCTTAATGAAACAATGATATAATACATTTTTTGCGTATTTGTTCAAATACAATTGATCATTTTCGAGGAGGGAGTTATTTAGAACATTTTTATTTTTAGTAATAAAAAAAAGAGAAAAACTGCATTAGAACTTAAAATTCTTAAAATTATGATTTTTTTCAAAAATATTTAGTTTGCTCTATATAATTATGGTATTTTGTAGTTTTTATTTATAGGAAAGAATTTCTTAATCCATTGGAAAGAATTCCTATTCAATTCACGATTTAATTAATAAATTCGAGAATAAATCGTTTTTACTTGTCAATAATAAATGATGATTAAAGCTATAAAAATATGAAGTGTCTAGACACACCGAAAATATTTGGTCTACGTTCACCGATTTTCGGTGAACCTACTTCCCTAGACTCACCAAAAATATTTGTTCTACGTTTAACCGAACTTCGGTTAACCTAGACATGACCATACAAATATATATTTAAATAGAAACATGAAATTTCGCGAACCTAAGTATAAATATACAGATTCAATATATGTAAAATATTTAAAAGTAATAAAACTTTCAAAAGATTTCAAGAGATCTTTTTTGGTTAAAAAATATAACTGTTTGGTTAAAAATTAATCTGTTTTGATAGAGGATTCAACTACTTTATTGAAAATTCGTCTTTTTTGGATGAATTCAACTGTTTTTAATACAAAATTACAATCCTTTTTAGTTGAAATATCAACCATTACATTCTTCGTTAAGAATTCATGTTTTTTTGGGTGAGAATTCGAATACTTGGTTAATAGTTGAACTACACTGTTAAAAATTCATTTTTTGGTTGAAGATTCATCTCTTTGGTTGGAAATGTAACTATTTTATGAAAAATTCGTTTGTTTGAGTTGAAAATTCAACTATTTTGTTGGAAATTAACTTTTTTTTTAACTTCATAATTTCAAGTTGAAAATTCAACTGCTTTGTAGAAAATTTGCTCTTTCGGATAAAAAAAAAAAGAACAATTTGGTTTAAATTTATTTCTCTTGTTGGCTAAAAATCTTTTCTGGTTGAAGATTCAAAATTTCAGTTGAAAATGTACCTATTTGGTTAAAAAATCGTCTTTTTGGAGTGAAAATTCAAAAATTTCGTTGCAATTTTCTTTCTTTCTAACATGTAAAATCTTGTTTGGTCAAAAAGATCAACTGTTTTTTTGACATTTCATCTTTTTCGTATCAATTCAACTGTTTTTGATTTGAAATTAAAATAGGTTTTGGTCGAAATATTAACTATTACATTTTTTTACTACGACTACATTTTTTTTTAATTCAACTACTCGGTTAAATGATGAACTAATCTGTTAAAAATGCAATTTTTTGTTTAAAAAATCATCTCTTTCATTGAAAATATAATTACTTTATTAAAACTCTCGTCTTTTTGTGTTGAAGATTCGACTATTTTAGTAGAAAATTCAACTATTTGGTTGAAAATGTACCTTTTTGTTGAAAATTCAAATGATGGGATTCAAAATTCAACTGTTTTGTAGAAAATTGGGCTTTGGCTTAAAAATACAAAAATTTTGTTCCCACATTTTTTCTTTCTCGACTGAACAGTATTTTTTGGTTGAAAGTTTAACTATTTTATTGAAAATTCGTCTTTTTTGGATGAATTCAACTTTTTTTAAATAAAAAATAAATTCTTTTTTGATCGAAATATCAACTACTTGGCTAAAATTTGAAGTACTTTGTTAAAAATTCAGATTTCGGTTTGAAGATTCATCTCCTTGACTATAAAAAGAACTATTTTGTTGAATAATCGTCTTTTTGGTAGAAAAAACATCTTCTTGGTTAAAAATTCATCTTGTAGTTTGAAAAGTCAACTATTTGGTTAAAAAATAATCTATATTGTTGAAAATGCAATATTTTTACTTGAAACTTTAGGAATTTAAAGCGATTCAAATTTAATATGCAAATTAATATCAAATCTACAAAATGAGCAGATAAATCGTTTATGAAATATCTAAAATTGGCATCATCAAACAAAAAATCTCACAAAGCGTCTTGTTTACCGTCTTGAACTTCTGTTTATGATTCTTAAAAAATGAATCGAAACTTTGTAAAAAAAAAAGGGGAAATGTGATCAAACTTTTGGATTTTAGAGGATTTTTCAAATTTAAGGAGTGAAGGGGGAGAAAGGGGGGCGATTTGTGATCCCTGAAGATATACATTTTGTGGAAATTCTAGGAAAATATGAAAAAGGGCGTTTCCTAAAGTTGATCTCCTCAGGGTAGGGGAGAGTGGGGTATGGTGTCTCACTTTGGCTTAAATGCCCTATAAATTATTATTGAAATGTGATTTTGATGCGTGCATTTTTTAAAGTGAAGCTTACATTACAAGGGAACATATGTTATTACTCCGAACCGCTTTTTAATTACTTCATTATTTGATATTTAATAAATTGATGGATGTTGCACTTCAGTCAGCGTACCCCATACACTGGAGTACGGAGACCGTCATATCACTGCCGTTTATTTAAACAATATGAACATTGTAAAATAAAAGTTATATAATATAATAATTCTGGAAAGTGTAATCTAACGAAAAAAAATTACTTCAGGCATTTTCAACACTAATGCCTTATATGTGACGGCCCAAGATTCGATTAATGTTAATACATTTAGAACGTATATATTATATTTAAACGTTTACATAACTTTTTCATTAGTTTCCGCTAAAACTGTGTTTTCATAATTATTCTTGTGAATTTTAAAAGAGAAATTGCATCAAATCACTGATCCAATTGATTTTTTAAGAACTAAACCCACTATTTGCTAGTATTCATGATTACTGTATTTTTTCATCATAAGATATTTGTTTGCTTTGAATCTAATTACTAAGATTTATCAGCAAGGTCATTTTCGTAACGGAGAATGTATTTTTTTAAACACGTCTATTACAAATTTTGTACTTGTTGAGTTTTTCTCAAGGCTAGATTGATACTCTCACCATGCCTGGTTCGTAATTGCCTTCAAAGACATTTTTACAATTCAAGCTTCGTCAAGCATTAGGAATAATAATTTCCAATAAGAACTTATAGCAATTTATAACAACTTATTGATGATTGTTAAACAAGAGAATTGTTGAAAAAATTAATTAGAACGATTTTTCTAAACAGTTTTGTAAACTGTTTAGGCAAGGCAAATTTTCTCGAGGCAAGCTATTAAAGCTTGCCTTGAGAAAATTTGTCAGCAGGCTTATAAAGGCCATCACATTGAAATTTGGTCTGATAGACAAGCAGCAGTTGAAGCTTTTACATCTGCACACATCGGCAAAAGGAGCCGTTGGGAAATGGCTCCCGGAGGAGTATACGAGATATTGGAAGGAAACCAAAAAAAGTGCATTCTAAGAATTTCATATCTGGTACATGCACTAAGAGAACTAATGGACTGTTGAACATGGAAAGAAGGCAGCTTAACCGCCCAGTAGGAATGTTTACTGAACACTGCCAACTGAGAAAACACTTGACTTTATGGTGAAGACATACCTTATCAAGGATGGTTTAATTCTCGTGTGTAGTACAATACGCCTTACCGCAGTGCTATGGGCAGTTATTGCCCCGACATACCGCACATGCTCGAAACATAAGGAAAGCAAATCACACTGAAGAAGTGTGAACTGTTGAACATCAAGCAGTACCTGCAAGGAGCAAGTATATGGAGATACCTATCAGCTAAATGAAGACGCTTCAGATATATCACTCTTTCGTAACTTCTGCGAAAGTCAAAGGTTCCCAGTCGAGAGGAATAGTGTCCAATAATCACTGCTGAAGATGTGAAGAAAGTTATCGCTAGAATTAAGAACTTGTCAGCGCCAACATCTAGCTCGTATTTTTAAACATCAGCTGCAAGCTATTCACTGGCATCCTCAAAGAGAGGATATTCACATCTATCGAGCCGGTATGGAGTGCAATAGTTGAACAACTTGGATGCAAGAGAGGGCTGACAGGTTGCAGGGAGAACAGTAAGTCATTCGAAAGCATGAACCATGAGCTACTAATTAAGGTACTTTAGTGCATGTGGGTGCATCCAGAAATTGTGAGATGCATAAAAGAGCTTATGCTCTTGTGTCGGACAAGATTTGTCATAACATCTGTTGAAAGACAAGGCACTACCATCTATATCACATATGAGAGGGCGGTGTTCCAAGGAGACTTAAATAGGTCAAATAGGTTAAGTAATAACAATAATAATAAGCCAAATAATAAATGAATAAATAATAAAATAAATAATAAATATAACCCAAATATTAATAGGTTAAATAGGTACTCTGAAGCGATTGGCATGAGCTTCGGACTGGACAAGTGTGGCTGCATCCACCTACGACGGCGTAGGTATGTGGCGACCCCATCGCCCAAGAGCTACGGCTCTTGCAGTCAGCCACGTTGCATTGGGGTAACTACCCAACGCAGCGAACTATGCGGTTACGTCACCAGTATCACGCAGTGCCACCCACAATAGGCCTCTCTCGGATGGAGGCCATGGTTCA
>JAABKJ010000247.1:0-11871 GCA_011634705.1 Andricus grossulariae
AGCTTTTAACAATTCATTGGAATTTTAGAAATACCCGTTAATCTTTAAAATACTTAAAAATTTGTTTGAATGATTAACATCTAATACAAATTTCTTGGAATATTTTTAAATACCTAAAAATATTCCAAATCCTTTGAAATCTTTTCAAATACCGTGTTACTTTTCAAAGCTCTTGAAAATTCCTTGGAATTTTAGAATTACCCTACAGTCGTCAAAATACCTAAAATTTCGTTTAAATGCTTGAAATTTAATAAAAATTTCGTGGAATATTTTTAAATACCCTAAAATATTTCAAATCCTTTGAAGTATTTTCAAATACTTTGTTACTTTTTAAAGCTCTGGAAAATTTATTGATATTTCACAAATGCCCTAAAATCTTCAAAATACTTTAAAATTCCTTTTAATGATTGAAATCTAATAAAAATTCCTTGGAATATTTTTAAATACCATAAAATATTTAAAATACTTTACAATATTTTCAAATACCTTGTTACTTTTTAAAGCTCTTGAAAATTCCTTGGAATTTCAAAAATACTCGTCAATCTTTAAAATACTTCAAAATTTGTTTAAATGATTGAAATCTAATAAAAATTCCTTGAAATATTTTTAAATACCCTACAATATTTCAAATCCATTTGAATCATTTCAAATACCTTGTTACTTTTTAAAGCTTTTAACAATTCATTGGAATTTTAGAAATACCCGTTAATCTTTAAAATACTTAAAAATTTGTTTGAATGATTAAAATCTAATACAAATTTCTTGGAATATTTTCAAATACCTTAAAATATTCCAAATCCTCTGAAATGTTTTCAAATACCTTGTTACTTCTAAAGCTCTTTAAAATCCTTGGAATTTTAGAAATACCCGTCCATCTTCAAAATACTTAAAAATTCCTTTTAATGATTGAAATCTAATAAAAATTCTCTGGAATATTTTTAAATACCCTAAAATATTTCAGATCCCTTGAAATCTCTTTAAATACCTTGTTACTTTTCAAAGATCTTGAAAATTCCTTGGAATTTTAAAAATACCCTACAATCTTGAAAATACCTTAAACTTCGTGTAAATTATTGAAATATAATAAAAATTCCTTGGAATCTTCTAAAGTATCCTAAAATATTTCGAATTCTTTGAATTATTTTGAAATCCCTTGAAACGTTTGAAAGCTCTTAAAAATTTCTTGGAATTTTATAAGTACCCCATAATCTTTAAAATACTTTAAAATACGCCTAAATGATTAAAATCTAACACACATTTCTTGGAATATTCTCAAATACCCTAAAATATTCCAAATCCTCTGAAATGTTTCCAAATACCTTGTTACTTCTAAAGCTCTTAAAAATTCCTTGCAATTTTAAAAATACCCTAAAATCTTCAAAATAATTTTAAATTCTTTATAATGATTGAAATCTAATATAAATTCCTTGGAATATTTTTAAATACCCTACAATATTTCAAATTCTTTGGAATCTTTCCAAATACCTTCTTAATTTTTAAAGCTCTTGAAAATTCCTTGGAATTTTGAAAATACCCTACAATCTTCAAAATACTTTTAAATTCCTTTAAATGATCAAATTGTAATAAAAATTCCTTGGAATATTTTTATATACCTTAAACTATTTCGAATCCATTGAAATCTTTTCAAATACCTTGTTACTTTTTAAAGCTCTTGAAAATTCCTTGGAAATTTAAAAATACCCTAAAATCTTCAAGATACTTCAAAATTCCTTTTAATGATTGAAATCTAATAAAAATTCCTTGGAATATTTTTAAATATCCTAAAATATTTCACATCCTATGAAATATTTTCAAATACCTTGTTACTTTTTAAAGCAGTTGAAAATTTCTTGGAATTGGAAAAATACCCTACAATGTTCAAAGTACTTTAAAATTCGTTCAAATGATTGAAATCCAAAACAAATTTTTTTGGAATATTTTTGAATACGCTAGAATATTTCAAATCCTTTGAAATCTTTTGGAATCCCTCGAAACCTTTTAAAGCTCTGGAAAATTCCTTGGAAGTTTAAAAATACCCTACAATCTTCAAAATACTTTCAAATACGTTTAAATGATTAAAATCTAGTAAAGATTCTTTGGAATATTTTTAAATACCTTAAAATACTTCAAATCCATTGAAATCTCTTCAAATACATTTTTACTTTTGAAAGCTCTTGAAAATTCCTTGGAATTTTAAAAATACCCTGCGATATTTCAAATCCTTTAAAATCTTTTTTAATCCCTTGGAATTTTTTAGAGCTCTTAAAAATGCCTTTGAATTTGAAAAAGTACCATAAATTCTGTAAAATACTTTGAAATTCCTGAAAATTATTGAAATTTATTAAAAATTCCTTGGAATCTTTTAAAATGCCCTACAATATTTCGAATTCTTTGTAATATTTTAAAATCCCTTGAAACGGTTTTAAGCTCTTGAAAATTCCTTATATTTTTTAAAACTACCTTAAAATCTTTGAAATCAATCAAAATCCCTTCAAATTATTTAAGCGCCTGAAAATTCATTTCATCCAGCTTACTTCCATTCATAAATCAATTCTCACCAAAATTTTTATGAACTCAAAATATAATAACGTTAATAGCTCTAAAAAACACTTGTAACTCCATTCCTATAAATCCTCATCTTAAATAAAAAAAGTTACAGGTCATCAAAGTCTTTAAATAGTTGCGCACCCTCCAGGGTTCGAATCCTCACCCAGATAATTTTTTCAAACCTTGTTAAAATTTGTTTAAATTATTAAAATCTAATACAAATTCCTTCAAATATTTTCAAATACCCTAAAATATTTCAAATCCTTTCAAATCTTTTCAAATACCTTGTTACTTTTTGAAGCTCTTGAAAATTCCTTGGAATTTTAAAAATACCCTTCAATCTTCAAAATACCTTAAACTTCCTTCGAGTCATTAAAATGTAATAAAAATTCCTTGGAATATTTTTAAATACCCTAAAATATTTAAAATCCTTTGAAATCTTTTGAAATACCTTGTTGAATTTTAAAGCTCTTGAAAATTCCTTGAAAATTTAAAAATACCCCAAAATCTTCAGAATGCTTTAAAACTCGTTTAAATGATTGAAATTTAATGAAAATTCCTTGGAATCTTTTTAAATACCTGAAAATATTGATAATCTTTTTAAATCTTTCCATGTCATTTAAGACTTTCCAAAGCTATTGAAAATACCTTGGAATTTTAAAAAATACCATAAATTGTTGAAAATAATTTGGGATTTCTTCAAATTATTAAAATCTATTAAAAAATCATTGGAATCTTTTAAAATACCCTAAAATATTTCGAATGCTTTGGAATACTTTTGAATCCCTTAAAAAGTTTTAAAGCTCTTGAAAATTCCTTGGAATTTAAAAAATACCCTAAAATCTTCAAAATCCTTTCAAATTCCTTCAAATGATTGAAATATAATAAAAATTCCTTAGATTTCTTCAAAATACCTGAAAATATTTGAAATCCTTTATATCTTTTCAAATCATTTTAAACTTTCTAAAACTCTTGAAATTACCTTGGAATTTTTGAAAATACCATAAATTATTAAAAATCATTTGGAATCCATTCAAATTATCAAAATGTATTAAAAATTTTTTGGAATTTTTAAAAATATCTTACAATATTTCAAATGCTTTGAAAATTGTTCAAATCCCTCGAAACGTTTTAGAGCTCTTGAAAATTCCTTGGAATTTTAAAAATACCCTAAAAACTTCCAAATACTTTAAAATTCGTGTAAATAATTGAAATCTAATAAAAATTACTTAAAACATTTTGAAATACCCTCAAGTATTTCAAATCCTTTAAAATATTTTCAAACACCTTATTACTTTTTAAAGCTCTGAAAAATTCCTTGGAATTTTGAAAATACCCTACAATCTTCAAAATACTTTAAAATTCCTTTCAATGATTGAAATGTAATAAGAATTCCTTGAAATATCCTAAAATATTTCAAATCCTTTTAAATCTTTTCAAATACCTTGTTACTTTTTAAAGCTCTTGAAAATTCCTTGGAATTTTGAAAATACCCTACAATCTTCAAAATACTTTTAAAATCCTTTAAATGATTAAATTGTAATAAAAATTCCTTGGAATATTTTTATATACCCTAGAATATTTCAAATCATTTGAAATCTTTTCAAATACCTTGTTACTTCATAAAGCTCTTGAAAATTCCTTGAAATTTCCAAAATACCCAACAATCTTCAAAATACTTTAAAATTCCTTTAAATGATTGAAATGTAATAGAAATTCCTTGGAACATTTTTAAATCTCCTAAAATATTTCAATTCCTTTGAAATCTTTTCAAATACCTTGTTACTTTTTGAAGCTCTTGAAAATTCCTTGGAATTTAAAAAATATCCTACAATCTTCAAAATACTTTAAAATTCCTGTAAATGATTAAAATGTAATAGAAATTGATCGGAATATTTTTAAATACCCTAAAATATTTCAAACATTTCAAATACCTTATTACTTTTTAAAGCTCTTGAAAATTCCTTGGAATTTTAAAAATACCCTAAAATATTTCAAATCCTCTGAAATGTTTTCAAATACCGTGTTACTTTTAAAGCTCTTGAAAATTCCTAATATTTTTTAAAAGTACGTTAAAATCTTTAAAATCATTTAAAATCCCTTCAAATTAATTAAGCGCCTAAAAATCCATTCATCTAGCTTACTTCCATTCATAAATCAAATCCAACCAACAATTTTATCAATTCAAAAAACATTAACGCTAATAGCTCTAAAATAACACTTATAACTCCATCCCTATAAATCCTCACCTCAAATAAAAAAAAGTAACAGGTCATCAAAGTTTCCACTCTGGGAATACTTGCGCACCCTCCAGTGTTCGAATCCTCACCCAGATAATTTTTTCACACCTTTTTTTTGTCAACAGTAATTTTTTAACTCATGAAAATAGATCATAACTCACGAAATAATACATTTTCGAGAAATTCTAAACACTCTGGAATTGACATTTGAGATAAATTAACTCGAAAAAAAAAGAGGAGAAGGCTCTCGAAACTAGGACTGCGACAAATTGAAAGCGCGTGTTTCAAAGTGTCCTCACTTATCTTCAAAGTACCGGTAATCGACCCCCCCCCCCCAATACTAAATTTCCCAGTGATGCTCCCAAGAAAAGATCTTCGATCGTCATTTTTTTCCCTTCTCGTTTTTCACGCTGTGGGCTTTACCCTGGGCCAGGTGCAGTCGACGAAGCGTGACCAAATGACTATGAGTGAAACTAATCGCGATTCAGGACACCCTCGACGGCGATTACGGGGATGTTCCTCCCTTTGATGCTCGAAAAAGGCCTTTGGACGTCCACGATTGACGGATTTTTAATTTTAGGATAAGCAGATTTTATTTGAAAAAGATCTATTAATATCTAATTTTAAATATTTATTTAACCCTTGTTTGCACACCCGACACTATTCACGTTGTCACACACCCAGGATAGTTTGTAACGTCATACTTATAAATCCTCAGCGTAAATAAAAAAAAAGTTATGGGTCATCAAATTTTCCACTCTTGGAATAGTTGCGCACACTCCAGGGTTCGAATCCTCGCCCAGATAATTTTTTCACACCTTTTTTTTCAACTATATTTTTTTTAAATCATAAAAATAGATTATAACTTAATAAATAAATATTAAAAAAGAGTGCCAGATGCATTTCAAAAACAATTTAATTGCTGTAGCTAGTTATAAACAAATGGCATAAACAAATTCGCTGTTTGGGCAATTTTTTAGTCTGAGGTAATTTAAAAAAAAAAATTTCCAATTGGTTTGCCAGTGATATTTCGAAACAGTACATTGACATTTAATGTGATTGTTATAAACAAATTGCATAAATGAGTTATCTTTTCGTGTAATTTTTAAAACTTCGAGGTACTTTTTTTGGCATTTTTTTTTCAATTGATTTGCTAGTGATATTCCGGAACAGTAAATTAACATTTTATGAAAAATGGGATGCCCTAAATTGCAAATTTGTTTATAACAATCACATTTTATTATAAAGTGTGAATTTACCGTTTCGGAATATCACTAGCAAACTAATTGAAAAAAAATTTCAAAAAAGTATCTCAAGCTTTAAAAAATTGCACAAACTGCAAATTTGTTTATGAAATTTGTTTATAAAAATCAAATTTTTTATAAAATATCAGTGTACTACTCCGGAATATCGCTGGAAAAACAGATGAAACAAATTTCTAAAAAATGTAGCTTAAACATTCAAAAATAGTTTGAACTCTGCATTTGTTTATATTATTTGTTTACAACAATTAAAAATATACTTCCCTTTACTTTTTTAATGCTTTTACATGACTTCAAATTGAATTACTGAAAAAAGTCATTTTATAACTATTGAAAATTATTACAAAATCTCAGATTGCTGTTTGTAACATTATAATTGTTATTAACAAATTATTATTTCGTTATATATTAAAATTTATTATATTTCGTATTGTTTAATTTATCATTTATAATACCGTGTTATAAATCCGTGGTGAAAATCATTTTTGAAAATGAAAAAAAAAGTGTCCACCAGGGATCGAACCCAGATGCCTAGAATTCATTAGTAATGATATTTTGGGTTCGAATCTCGACAATGATGATTTTTTTTAGTCTCTCGGATCCGGAAATTAGGATAAATGATATTGTAAATCAAATAAATTATGCATATTTATAATGAATATAATTAATCAATCCTTTGAAATTAAGAGAATTCTTTTGAAAATTTGATAAATCCCGTAAAATTTTTTAAATCATGTGAAATTTTTCTGAAATCCTCTGAATTCTATGAAAATCCATTTGAAAAATATTGAAATCTTTGAAATCGCTTGAAATCTTCATCATTCCTTATAATCCTTAAAAATCCTTTGAAATCCTCTGAAATCTTTTTAAATCCCCTGAAATCTTTTTAAATTCTTTAAATCCTTTGAAATCCTGTGATTATTTTTTTTTAATCTCTTGAGATCCTGTATAATAATCAAAAATTATTTTGAAATTTAATAAAATATTTTGAAATCTCTTTAAAATCCTTTAAAATTCCATTAAATCATCAAAACTTCTTTACATCTTCAAAAAAATTTTTAAATCCTCTGAAATATTTCAAAATCCGCTAAAATATTTTTAAATTATTTGAAATCCTTTGAAATCCTGTGATTCTTTTTTTTTAATCTCTTAAGATCCTGTATAATATAGAAAAATTCTTTCAAAATTCAATAAAATCTTTTTAAATCTCTTTAAAATCCTTTAAAATCTCATGAAATACTCAAAACGTCTTTATAATTTTTAAAATCTTTTAAAATCCTCAGAGAATATTTTAAATTCCGCTGAAATATTTTAAAATTCTGTGAAATCCCGTGATTCTTTTTTTTTCAATCTTTTAGGAGCCTGTATAATATTCAAAAATCCTTTTAAAATTGAATTAAATCTTTTAAAATCTCTTTAAAATCCTTTAAAATCCCGTAAAATCATCAAAACCTCTTTATAACTTTTAAAATCTTTTAAAATCCTCTGAAATCTTTTTAAACTCTCAGAAATTTTTTTAAATTCTTTAAAATCCTTAGAAATCCTGTGATTCTTTTTTTTTAATTTTCTTAAGATCCTGTATAATATTCAAAAATTCTTTTAAAATTGAATAAAATCTTTTAAAATCTCTTTAAAATCCTTTAAAATCCCGTCAAATGATCAAAACCTCTTTATAACTTTTAAAATCTCTTTAAAATCCTTTAAAATCCCGTCAAATGATCAAAACCTCTTTATAACTTTTAAAATCTTTTAAAATCCTCTGAAATCCTGTGATTCTTTTTTTTTAATCTCTTAAGATCCTGTATAATATTCAAAAATTCTTTTGAAATTGAATAAAATCTTTCGAAATGTCCTTAAAATTCTTTAAAATCTCATGAAATCACCAAAACTTCTTTATAAGTTTTAAAATCCTTTAAGATCCTCTGAAATCTTTTAAACACCCTGAAATCTTTTAAAATTCTGTGAAATCCCGTGATTCTTTTTTTTAATCTGTCAGGATTCTGTATAATATTCAAAAATTCTTTTAGAATTGAATAAAATCTTTTAAAATCTCTTTAAAATCATTTAAAATCTCGTAAAATCATCAAAAATTATTTTATAATTTTAAACCATTTTTACGTCCTCTGAAATCTTTTAAAGTCCCCTGAAATCTTTTTAAATTCTTTAAAATCCTTTGAAATCCCGTGAAATCCAGTTACTTATTCTGAAATATCTTAAAATCCATTACAATCCCTACAAAATATTCAAAATTAAGAAAATCATTGAGATCTTATAAATCCCACAAAAATCCCTTATAACCCTTTAAAATCCGTGGAAATCTCTTAAAATCTCTAAGAATCAGTTAAAATCCTTTATAGTTGATTAAATATTTTAAATTATTACGAAATCCTCTAAAACCCGTGTATATAGTTTGAAATCTCTTAAAATCTTTTGAAATCCCCTGGAATCATTAAAATCCCTTCATATCTCTTAAAATCTCTTAAACTCCTTTAAAACTATTTCAAATGAAAAAAATAATTTAGATCTTGAGAACCCAATAAAAATCCCTCATAATTCTTTAAAATTCGTAGAAATCCTTTTCAAGAAACAATTAAATTCCTTTATAATTAATTAAAAGCACATTAAAATCTCTCATAATTTTTAAAAAATATTTTGTAGTATTTGGAAATCCTTTAAAAATCAGTTAAATATTCCAAATTATTACGAAATTCTCTAAAATCCGTGTATATAGTATGAAATCTTTTGAAATTCCTTAAAATCCTTCGGAATCCCCTGGAATAATTAAAATCTCGTTATATCTCTTAAAATCCCTTGAAGTCCCCTAAAACTATTTCAAATCAAGTAAATCATTGAGATCTTGAAAATCCCCTAAAAATCCCTTATAACCCTATAAAATCCGTGGAAATCCCATTTAAGAAACAGTTAAAATCCTTTATAAT
Organism: Andricus grossulariae; assembly: GCA_011634705.1. Taxonomy (NCBI): domain Eukaryota; kingdom Metazoa; phylum Arthropoda; class Insecta; order Hymenoptera; family Cynipidae; genus Andricus; species Andricus grossulariae. Next base: position 8,989 of record JAABKJ010000247.1, read on the forward strand.
TAATTTAAATCCCATGAAAATCCCTCATAATTTTCTTTAAATCTTATGTAGTATTTGGAAATCCTTTGAAATTCACTTAAATACTTTGAATTATTACGAAATCCTCTAAAATTCGTGCATATAGTTTGAAATCCTTTGAAATCCCCTGGAATCATTAAAATCTCTTCATATTTCTTAAAATCCCTTAAAGTCCCTCAAAACTATATCAAATGAAGAAAATCAGTGAGATAATGAAAATCCCATCAAAATCCCTTATAACCTTTTCAAATTCGTGGAAATCCCTTTAAAGAAACGATTAAAATCCTTTATAATTAATTAAAATCATATTAAAATTCCTCATAATTAAAACAAAATCATTTTAGTATTTGGAAATCCTTTGAAATTCAGTTAAATATTTTGAATTATTACGAAATCCTCTAAAATTTGTGCATATAGATTGAAATCTCTTGAAATCTCTTAAAATCCTTTGAAATCCTCTGGAATCATTATATCACTTTATATCTCCTGAAATCCCTTAAAGCTACTTCAAATGAAGAAAATCATTGAGATCTTAAATATCCCTTAAAAATCTCTTATAACCCTTTAAAATTCGTGGAAATACCTTCTAAGAACAAGTTGAAATCCTTTATAATCAATTGAAATCATATTAAAATCCCTCATAATTTTCTTAAAATCTTTTGTAGTATTTGGAAATCCTTTGAAATTCACTTAAATACTTTGAATTATTACGAAATGCTCTAAAATTCATGTAAATAGTTTGAAATCCTTGGAAATCCCCTGAAATCATTAAAATCCCTTTATATCTCTCAAAATTCCTTAAAGTCCCTTAAAACTATATCAAATGAAGAAAATCATTGAGATCTTGAAAATATCATAAAAATCCCTTATAACTCCTTAAAATCTGTGGAAATCCCTTCTAAGAAACAGTTAAAATCCTTTATAATTAATTAAAATTCCATTAAAATCCCTCATAATTTTTTAAAAATCTTTTGTTGTATTCGGAAATTCCTTGAAATTCAGTTATATATTTTGAATTATTACGAAATTCTCTCAAATTCGTGCATATAGTTTGAAATCTCCTAAAATCCTTCGAAATCCCCTGGTATCATTAAAATCCCTTTATATCTCTTGAAATCCCTTAGAGTCCCTTAAAACTATTTCAAATGAAGAAAATCATTGAGATCTTGAATATCCCATAAAATCTCTTATAACCCTTTAAAATCCGTGGAAATCCCTTCTAAGAACGAGTTGAAATCCTTTATAATTAATTGAAATCCCATTGAAATCCCTCATAATTTCTTGAAATTATTTTGAGTATTTGGAAATCTTTTGAAATTCCGTTAAATATTTTGAATTATTACGAAATCTTCTAAGATCCGTGCATATAGTTTAAAATCTTTTGAAATCTCTTAAAATCCTTTAATGTCTCCTAAACTACTTAAAAATGGTGAAAATAATTAAAATCTTCGAAATCCCATACATTACAATCCTTTATAATTAATTAAAAGCACATTAAAATCTCTCATAATTTTAAAAAAATATTTTGTAGTATTTGGAAACCATTTATAATCCAAAATCTTATTTTAAATCCGAAATCTTATGAAAGCCATTAAAATCTTCGAAAAGCCATTAACACTCCTAGAAATAAATTAAAATCTTTGATAGTATTCGGAAATCCTTTAAAATTTCAATCAATCAAAACCCCTTTATATACATCAAAATATAATATTTTGAAATCCTTTGAAATCCCATGAATTATTTCAAAATATTTCAAAATCTCTTTGAATCTCCTATAATTCCGTGAAATTCGTGGAAATAGTTTGAAATCCAGAATTCTCATAAAATCCCTAAAAAGCTTTGGAAATCCTCTGAAATTCCATAAAAATATATATATTTTTTTAATTCTTTGAAGTCCATTGCAATACCTTGAAATCCCGTGAAATCCCCTGACTTTTTTGGAAATCTCTTGAAATCCCTTAAAGTCTCTTGAAACTATTTAGAATGAAGAAAATCATTGAGATCTTCAAAATCCCATAGAAATCCCTCATAACCTCTTAAAATCCGCATAAATCCCTTAAGATCTTTGAGAATCCGTTAAAATCCTTTACAATTAATTGAAATCCCATTGAAATCTCGAAAAAAAATTTCAAATCATTTGTAGTATTTGGAAATCCTTAGAAATCCGTTAAATATTTTTAGAATTATTACAAAACCCTCTAAAATCCTTGTATATAATTTAAAATCTGTTGAAATCTCCTAAAATCCTTTGAAATCCCCTGGAATAATTAAAATACCTTTATATCTTCCAAAATCCCTTGAAGTCCCTTAAAACTATTTCAAATGAAGAAAATCATTCAGATCTCAAAAATCCCATATAAATCTCTTATAACCCTTCAAAATCCGTGAAAATCCCTTCTAAGACCCAGTTAAAATCCTTCATAATTAATTGAAATCCCATTGAAATCCCTCATAATTTCTTAAAATCATTTGTCGTATTTGGAAGTCCTTTGAAATTAAGTTAAATATTCTAAATTATTACGAAATCCTCTGAAATTTGTGTATATAGTCTGAAATATTTTGAAATCTCTTTAAATCCTTTCAAATCCCGTGGAATCTTTGAGATTCATTTATATCTCTTAAAATCCCTTGAAGTCCCACAAAACTATTTAAAATAAATAAAATCATTGAGATCTTGAAAAGCCAATAAAAATCCCTTATAAACCTTTAAAATCCGTGGAAATCCCTTCTATGAACCAGATAAAATACTTCATAATTAATTGAAATCCCATTAAAATCCCTCATAATTTTCTTTAAAAATCTTTTTTTGCATTTGGAAATCCTTTGAAATTCAGTTAAATATTTTGAATTATTACGAAATACTCT
>JAABKJ010000247.1:11971-54961 GCA_011634705.1 Andricus grossulariae
AAATCCCTTATAATTCTTTAAAAATCTTTTTTTGCATTTGGAAATCCTTTGAAATTCAGTTAAATATTTTGAATTATTACGAAATACTCTAAAATTCGTGCATATAGTTTGAAATCTCTTCAAATCTCCTAAAATCCTTTGAAATCCCCTGGAATGACTAAAATACCTTTATACCTTTCAGAATCCCTTAAAGTCCCTTAAAACTATTTCAAATGAAGAAAATCATTGAGATCTTGAAAAGCCAATAAAAATCCCTTATAACCTTTTTAAATCCGTGGAAATCCCCTCTAAAAACCAGTTAAAATACTTTATAATTAATTAAAATCCCATTGAAATCCCTTATAATTCTTTAAAAATCTTTTTTTGCATTTGGAAATCCTTTGAAATTCAGTTAAATATTTTGAATTATCACGATGTACTCTAAAATTCGTGCATGTAGTTTGAAATCTCTTAAAATCTCCTAAAATCCTTTGAAATCCCCTGGAATAACTAAAATACCTTCATACCTTTCAAAATCCCTTAAAGTCCCTTAAAACTATTCCAAATGAAGAAAATCATTGAGATCTTAAATATCCCATAAAAATGTCTTTATAGCCCTCTAAAATCCGTGGAAATCCCTTGTAAGAACCAATTAAAATCCTTTATAATTGATTAAAATCCTATTGAAATCTTTCATAATTTCTTAAAATCATTTGTATTATTTAAAAAGCCTTTAACATTCAGTTAAATATTCTGAATTATAACGAAATCCTCTAAAATTCGTGTATGTAGTTTGAAATCTTTTGAAATCTCGTAAAATCCTTTAAAGTTCCTGGAATCATAAAAATCCCTTTATATCTCTTAAAATCCCTTAAAGTCCCTTGAAACTATTTCAAATGAAGAAAATTATTGAGCTCTTGAAAATCCCATAAAAATCCCTCATAACCCTTTAAGATCCGTGGAAGTCCGTTCTAAGAACCAGTTAAAACCCTTTATAATTAATTAAAATCCCAATAAAATCCCATATAACTTCTTAAAATCATTTGTGGTATTTGGAAATCCTTTGAAATGCAGTTAAATACTTTGATTTATTACAAAATTGTCTAAAATTCGGGTATATAGTTTGAAATCCTTGGAAATCCCACGAAATATTTAAAATCCCTTGATATCTCTTAAAACCCCTGAAAGTCCCTTGAAACTATTTCAAATAAAGAACATCATTGAGATATTGAAAATTTCATAAAAATCCCTTGTAACCCTTTGAAATACGTGGAAATCCCTTTTAAGAACTAGTTAAAATACTTTATAATTGATTGAAATCCCATAAAAATCCCTCATAATTTCTCAAAATCATTTGTGGTATTTGGAAATCCTTTGAAATTCAGATGAAAATTTTGAATTAATACGAAATCCTCTAAAATTCATGTATATAGTTTGAAAAGTTTTCAAATCTCTTAAAATCCTTTGAAATCCCGTGTAATCCTCGGAATCCATTTAGATCTCTTAAAATTTGTTAGAATTCTTTAAAATCTTTTAGAATCAGGTAGAATACTTTAAAATGTCTTGAAATCCCGTGACTTATTTTAAAATCCCAAAAAATCCTTAAAATCATTTGATAACCGTAGAAATCCCTTAAAACCTCTAAGAATCGTCTAAAATCCTTAAAATTCAATACGATATTTCGAAATCTTACAAAGTTTTCAAAAATTCCTTTAATGTTAATTGAAATCTTTAAAATCCGTGGAGATCATTCCGAATCTCTTAAAATTCCTGATAATATATTAAAATCCCTTATAATATATTAGAATCCAAAAAAATACCTCGAAATGTCTTAAAATCCTTTATAATATTCAGAAATCCTTCAAAGAAATCCTTTGAAATCCTAATTTTTTTTTTAAATCTCCTGAAATCCTTGATAATATTCGGAAATCCTTTGAAATTCCATCAAATCTTATAGTATGTTACGAAATCTTTGAAAATCTGTGGAAATTCAAATTCTTTCGAAATGATTTGAAATCTTTACAGAATCTTTTGAAAACCTTTGAAATCCCCTGGAATCATCGACATCCCTTTATACCTCTTAAAATCCGTTAGAATCCTTTAAAATCTCTTCAAGTCCGTTAGAATCCTTTAAAATCCCTTGAAATCTCGTGACTTATTTTAAAATCCCATAAAATTCCTCAAAATCTCTAAGAATCGTGTAAAATCCTTAATGTTCCATGAACCATTTCAAAATCTTACAATTTTCTTTAAAATCCCTTTAAAGTTAATTGAAATCTTTAAAATCCGTGGGAATCTTTCCGAATCTCTTAAAATCCCTTATAATATCGTAAAATCCCCAAAAACGACCTCGAAATGTCTTGAAATCCTTTAGAATATTTAGAAAACCTTCAAAGAAATCCTTTGAAATCCTAAATTTTTTTAAAAATCTCCTGAAATCCTTGATAATATTCGAAAATCCTTTGAAATTCCGTCAAATCTGTCAATATCTTACGAAATCCTCTAGAATCCGTGGAAATACTTTGAAATCTTTTAAATTGTCTTGTAATGATTCGAAATCTTTGCAAAATCTCTTAAAATCCTTTGAAATCCCGTCGCATCATCAGAACCCCTCTATATCTCTTAAAATTTGTTAGAATCCTTTAAAATCCCTTAAGATCCCATCAAAATGTAATATTTTAAAATCCTTTGAAATTCCCTGACTTATTTTAAAATATCTCGCAATCTTTTGAAATCTCCTTAAAATTCTTTAAAATCCGTGGAAATCGTTTGAAATCCAGGAATCTCATAAAATCCCTGAAAAGCTTTGGAAATCTTCTAAAATTCCATAAGAATAATTTCATTTTTTTGATTCTTAGAAGCTCATTGCAATACCTTGAAATCCCGTGAAATCCTGTGACTTTTTTGGAAATCTCTTAAAATCTCTTAAAGTCCCTTGAAACTATTTAAAATGAAGAAAATCATTGAGATCTTATAAATCCCATAGAAATCCTTTATAATCTCTCAAAATCCGCGTAAATCCCTTAAAATCTCTAAGAATCCGTTAAAATCCTTTAAAATTAATTGAAATCCCATTAAAATCCCTCATAATTTTTTCAAATCATTTGTAGTATTTGGAAATCCTTAGAAATTCTGTTAAATATGTTTAGAATTATCACAAAATCCTCTAAAATCCATGTATGTAGTTTGAAATCTTTGAAAATCTCTTAAAATCCTTTGAAATCCCCTGGAATAATTAAAATCCCTCTATATCTCTTAAAATCCCTTAGAGTCCTTCAAAACTATTTCAAATGGAGAAAATCATTGAGATCTTGAAAATCCCATAAAAATCCCTCATAACCCTTTAAAATCCGTGGAAATCCCTTCCAAGAAACGATTAAAATCCTTTATGATTAATTGAAATCTCATTAAAATCCCTCATCATTTTTTTAATGTCTTTTGTAGTATTTGGAAATCCTTTGAAATTCACTTAAATACTTTGAATTATTACTAAATTCTTTGAAATTCGTGCATATAGTTTGAAATCTATTGAAATCTCCTAAAATCCTTTGAAATCCTCTGGAATCATTATATCCCTTTATATCTCCTAAAATCCCGTGGAGTCCCTTAAAAGTATTTCAAATTAAAAAAATCATTGAGATCTTAAATATCCTATAGAAATCCCTTATAACCCTCTAAAATCCATGGAAATCCCTTCTAAGAACCAGTAAAATACTTTATAATTAATTAAAATCCCATTAAAATCCCTCATGATTTTTTAAAAATCTTTTGTAGTATTTGAAAATCCTTTGAAATTCAGTTAAATATTTTGAATTATTACGTAATCCTCTAAAATTCGTTCATATAGTTTGAAATCTCCTCAAATCCTTTGAAATCCCATGGAATCATTAAAATCCCTTTATATCTCCTAAAATCCCGTAAAGTCCCTTAAAACTATTTCAAATGAAGAAAATCATTGAGATCTTAAATATCCCATAAAAATCCCTTATAATCTTTCAAAATCCGTGGAAATCCCTTCTAAGAACGAGTTGAAATCCTTTATAATTAATTGAAATCTCATTAAAATCCCTCATAATTAATATTGAAAATCTTTTGTAGCATTTGGAAATCTTTTGAAGTTCCATTAAATATTCTGAATTATTACAAAATCCTCTAAAATCCGCGTATGAAGTTTAAAATCTTTTGAAATATCTTAAAATCCTTTGAAATCTCGTGAAATCTCCATATCTCTTAAAATCCGTTCGAAACCTTCAAAATCTCTTAAAATCCGTCAGAATCCTTTAAAATCACTCGAAATCCCGTAAGTTATTTTAAAATCTCATAAAAATCCTTTAAAACCCATAGAAATCCCTTATAGTCTCTAAGAATCGTCTCAAATCCATAAAATTCCATGTAATATTTCGAAATCTTACAATATTCTTTAAAATCCCTTTAAGGTTAATTGAAATCCTTCAAATCCATGGGAATCCTTCTGAATCTCTTGAAATCCCGTACAGTATATTAAAATTAATTAAAATCTTTCAAAAGTCAATAAAACTCCTAGAAATAAATTAAAATCTTTGATATTATTCGGAAATCCTTTGAAATTTCATTTAATCAAAACCCCTTCATCTACATCAAAAAATAATATTTTAAAATCCTTTGAAATCCCATGACTTATTTTCAAATATTTCGAAATCTCTTAAAATCTCCTAAAGCTCGTCGAAATCGGTGGAAATCGTTTGAAATCCAGGAATCTCATAAAATCCCTAAAAAGCTTTGGAAATATCCTGAAATTCCATAAAAATAATCATTTATTTTTATTTTTTGAAGTCCATTGTAATACCTTGAAATCCCGTGAAATTCCGTGACTTTTTGGCAATATCTTAAAAACCCTTGAAGTCCCGTGAAACTATTTAAAATGAAGAAAATCATGGAGATCTTCAAAATCCCATAGAAATCCCGTACAACCTCTTAAAATCCGCGTCAATCCCTTAAAATCTCTGAGAATCCGTTGAAATGCTTTAAAATCCATTGAAATCCCATTAAAATCCCTCATAATTTTTAAAAATTATTTCCAGTATTTGAAAAGCCTTAGAAATTTCATTAAATATTTTTAGAATCATTACAAAATCCTCTAAAATCCGTATATATAGTTTAAAATATTTTGAAATCTCTTAAAATCCTTTGAAATCCCGTGGAATCATTAAAATCCTTTTATATCTCTTAAAATCTCTTAAAGTCCCTTAAAACTATTTCGAATGAATAAAATCATTGAGATCATGTAAATCCCTTATAACCCTTTGAAATCCGTGGAAATCCCTTTTAAGACCCAGTTAAAATCATTTATAATTAATTGAAATCCCATTAAAATCCCTCATAATTCCTCAAATGATTTGTAGTATTTGGAAATCTTTAAAATTCCGTTAAATATTTTGAATTATTACGAAATCTTCTAAGATCCGTGTATATACTTTAAAATCTCTTAAAATCCTTTGAAATCCCATGACTTATTTCAAAATATTTCGAAATCTCTTAAAGTTCTTCGAAATCCGTGGAAATCGTTTGAAATCCAGAATTCTCATAAAATCCCTAAAAAGCTTTGGAAATCTTCTAAAATTCCATGAAAATATATTTTTTTGATTTTTTGAAGTCCCTTGAAATCCCTTAAAATCTCGTTTGGGGTGAAAATGACCGATACATTTTTCACAAATTGAGTAAATGATATAAAATCTTACAAAGGGGGAGAAAGGAAAAGATGGAAATCAACTTGATGAATTTTTTACATATCTATTTCACGAAAAAAAAACCCCCACTAAATCACCCAAAGTACAGATGTCCAGAGAGGAAAAAAAGAAAAGTCATTATTTTGTCACCCTCACCAAAATGTGACAAAAAATGTCACTTCGTCATTGACCCCCGAAAATGAGGAAAATTGTGCTCAAGTGATACTAATACGAACGTAACCACCATTATATTGACCTAATCCGCAAAATGAATTATAGTCTATTTAGTCCCTCTTAAAGTCTATAAATTATATGGGGCTTAAGTGAAATCTCCTTGTCTAATTTTTTTTTCTCGCTAAAATCGAATGGGAAATCCAATTTCAAATTGACGAGTTTTCAAACGAAATATAAGAAAGTTCTAAACTAAATGAAAAATTATTTATACTTTTTTTTCTGTAGAAATTGAATAGGAGTCTGTGACAAACGAAGGTCTCCGCGACAGAGTTTTTTTGCAGTGGACTGCCAATACGAAATTGGGGTCGTGCCATTGGCAGTAAACTTCTGAAAGGCCGAGTCGAGTGGTTCAACCGATTACTCGAATTGAATTACTGCCACTTCAATTGTGCGAATTTTATAAGTGTCACGAACTCAATTATTCTGATTAGTGACTCCCTATTAAATTTGCAAACAATTTTCATTCAAATTAAATACTAAACAAAGGCGAATCGAAAAATAATTACAGTAGAGTGCTTGCTGGAAGTGAAAAAATAGAGACCTAATTTTTTTGAATCATTTTTAATCCTTGTGATAGGAAGAGATAGAGAAAATGTATCTCAGTCTATCCACTTCAATCTTTTTCTATCTCTCTTTCGATCTAAATTCACGTCTATCTTTTTTTTTCAATACCCTCTTCTCTATCTCATCCTATTCTTTATCTATTCTTTTCAATCTTTTTCTATCTCTATTATTATGAATTCCCGTCCAACTTTTTCCATCTCCTCTCCTCTATCTCAATATATAGTACATTCATTAACGTCTATCTTTTTTAATCCTCTCTTCTTCATCTCACCTTGTCCTTTATCTATCCACGTCAATATTTTCCTATCTCTCTGTTAATCTAAATTCCCATCTATCTTTTCTCATCTACTCATCTCTATCTCACCGTCTCCTACATCCATCAACATCTATCTTCTCTAATATCTTTGTCAATCTCAATTCATGTCTATCTTTTTCAATCTCCTCTCCTCTATCTCATCCTATACTACATCTTTCAATGTCTATCTTTTTTCAATCCTCTCCTCTCCATCTTATACTATCCTTTATCTATTCACGTCAATCTTTTTCTATCTCTCTATCAATCTGAATTTCCGTCTATCTTCTTTACTCTCCTCTGGTCTATCTCATCCTACCGTTTGTCTATTCTTTTCAATGTTTTTCTATCTCTGCTAATATAAATTCCCGTCCATCTTTTTCAATCGTCTCTTCTCTATTTCATCGTATCAATTATCTATCTACGTCAATCTTTTTTATCTCTTTTAAAATCTAAATTTCCTTCTTTCCTTTTTAATCTTCTTTTCTCTATCTCACCCTATCCTTTATCTCGTCTTCTCCATTTCGTCGTATGCTACATATATAAACGTCTATCTTTTTCAATATTTTCACAAATCTGAATTCAGGTCTATCTTTTTCAATCCACTCTTCTTTATCTCATCCTACTCACTCACCGTCCCCTTCATCTATTAACGTAGATCTTTCATATCTCTTCGTCAAACTGAATTCACGTCTAGCTATTTCAATCCTCTCTTCTCTATCTCATCTTATCCTATCTCTATCCAAGATAAAATTTTCCTATCTCTCTATCAATCTAAATTCCCATCTATCTTTTTCAATCTCCGTTTCTCGATCTCACCATCTCCTACATCTATGAAGGTCTATATTTTTCAATATCGTTTTCAATCTGACTTCACGTCTATCTTTTTCTATCCACTGTTCTCTATCTCATCCTATCCTTCATCTTTTCTCTTCAGTCTTTTTCTATCTCTGTAAATATAAATTCCCGTCCATCTTTTCCTATCCACTATTCTCTATCTCATCCTATCCTCTATCTATCCAAGTTGATATGTTTCTATCTCTTTGTCAACCTAAACTCCCGTCTATCTTTTTCAATCACCTCTCCTCTGTTTCATCTTATCCTATCTCAATCAACATCAAAATTGTCCTATCTCTCTATCAATCTGAATTCCATTCTATCTTTTTTAATCTCCTCTTCTCTATCTCACCGTATCCTACATCTATCAACCTTTATCTATTCTTTTCAATCTTTTTCTATCTCTGTTAATATCAATTCCCGTACATCTTTTTCAATCTCTACTTCTTTATCTCATCCCATGCTATATTTCTGAAGGTCTATCTTTTTCTATCATTTTTGCTCTATCTCATCGTGTCCTTCACCTATCAACGACAATATTTTTCTATCTCTCTGTAAATCTAAATTTCCGTCTAATATTTTTCAATCTCCTCTTCTCTATCTCATCTATCAACCTCCATTTTTTTTTCTTTCTTTCTTTTTTATTTCATCCTATCCTTTATCTATCAACGTCAATATTTTCTATCTCTCTGTCAATAAAAATTTCCGTCTTTCCTTTTAAATCATCTTTTCTCTATCTCATCCTATCTCTAATCTTGTCTTCTCTATTCCGTCGTATCCTACGTATATCAACGTCCAATACTTTCTATGTCTTTGTCTATATAAATTCACGTCATATTTTCAAATCCTCTCTTCTCTATCTCATCTTATCCTATCTCTATCCACGTCAATATCTTTCTATCTCTCTGTCAATCTAAATTCCCATCCATCTTTTTTAATCTCCTCATCACTATCTCACCATATCCTACATCTATCAAGATCTATCTTTTTCAATCTCTTTATCAATCTGAATTCACGGCTATCTTTCTCAATCCACTCTTTTCTATATCATCCTATTCTTTATCTATTCAAGTCAATCTTTTTCTATCTCTGTTAATATAAATTCCTGTCTAATTTTGTTCAATTTTCTCTTCTCTATCTCATCTATCAACCTCTATCTTTCTCAATCTTCTCTTCTCTAATTCATTCTATCTTTTATCTATATACGTCAATCTTTTTTATCTCTTTTTCAATCTAAATTCCCGTCTTTCTTTTTTAATCTACTTTCCTCTATCTCATCCTATTCTTTATCTTTTCTTATCTATTGCATTGCATCCTACATAAATCAACCTCTATCACTTTCTACCTCTTTGTCAATCTAAACTCCCGTATATCTGTTTCAATCTTCTCTCCTCTATCTCATCTTATCATATCTCTCTCCACATCAAAATTTTCCTATCTCTCTGTCAATCTAAATTCCCATCTATCTTTTTCAATCTCCTCTTCTCTATCGCATCCTATACACCTATCAGCGTCTATCTTTTTCAATCCTCTCTTCTCTATCTCATCTTGTCCTTTATCTATCTACGCCAATATTTTTCTATCTTTGTTAACTCAATTTCTCGTATAATTTTTTCAATCTCCTCTTCTCTATCTCATCTATAATGTCTATCTTTTTCAATCTCTTTTTTTTTCAATCCTTTATCTCGTCTTCTCTAATCCGTCGTACCCTACATATATCAGCGTTTATCACTTTATATCTCTTTGTCAATCTAAATTTCCGTCTATTTTTTTCAATCTTCTCTTCTCTATCTTATCTCATCCTATCTCTATCCACGTCCAAATGTGCCTATCTCTCTGTCAATCTAAATTCCATTCTATCTTTTTTAATCTCCTCTTCTCTACCTCACCGTATACTACATCTGTTAAGTTCAATCTTTTTCAATCTCTTCGTTATCTGAATTCACGTCTATTTTTTTCATTCTCTTCTTCGTCTCATCCTATACTACATTCGTCAATGTCTGTCTTTTTCTATCTCGTCTTCTCTACCTCATCATGCCCTTTATCTATCCATGACCATATTTTTTTATCTGCCTGTCAATCTAAATTCCCTTTTATCTTATTTATTACACTCTTCTTTATATCATCCTGTCCTTTGTATATCTACGTCAATATTTTTCTATCTCTGTTAATCTAAATTCTCGTATAATATTTTTCACTCTTCTCTTCTCAATCTCATCTATCAACCTCTCTCTTTTTCAATCCTCTCTTCTCTATTTCACCCTATCCTTTATATATCCATGTCAATATTTTCTATCTTTCTTTCAATCTAAATTCCCGTCCTTCTTTTTAAATCTACTTTTCTCTATCTCATCCTATCCTTTATCTATTCTTCTCAATCTTTTCCTATCTCGGTTAATCTAAATTACCGTCTATCTTTTTCAATCTCTTCTTCTCCATCTCATCCTATACTACATTTATCAACTTCTATCTTTTTCCATCCTCTTTTCTTTATTTCATCCTATCCTATCTCTATCCTCTCTTCTCTATCTCATTCTATCCTTCATCTATACATGTCAATCATTTTCTATCTCTGTTATTCTAAATTTTCGTCTATCTTTTTCAATCTCCTCTTCTCTATCTCGTCCTATACTACATCTATCAACGTCTATCTTGTTCAATTCTCTCTTCTCTATCGCATTTCATCCTTTATCTATTTACGCTAATATTTTTGTATCTCTCTGTCAAACCTGATTCACGTATGTCTTTCTCAATCCACTCTTCTCTATCTCATCCTATCCTTCATCTATTCACGTCAATCCTTTTCTATCTCTGTTAATCTAAACTCCCGTTCATCTTTTTTAATACCTTCTTTATATCATCCTATCCTTTATCTAGCTACGTCAATATTTCTCTCTCTCTGTTAATCTGAATTACCTTATAATTTTTTCAATCTCTTCTCTATCTCATCTATCAACGTCTATCTTTTTCAATCCTCTCTTCTCTATAGCATCATAGCGTTTACCTATCCACATCAAAATTTTCCTATCTCTCTATCAATCTAAATTCACATCTATCTTTTTTAACCTCCTCTTATTTATTTCACCGTATCCTATATCTATCAAGGTCTATCTTTTTTAATCTCTTTTTCAATTTGAATTTACATCAATTTTTTTCAATCCACTCTTCTCTATCTCATTCTTATCTTTATCTATTCTTTTCCATCTTTCACTATCTCTGCTCATATAAATTTCCATCTAATTTCTTTGCTCTCTTCTTCTCTACCTCATCCTATACAACATTTATAAATGTCTATATTTTTCTATCCTTTCTTCTCTATCTCATCATGTCCTTGATCTATCCACGACAATATTTTTCTATCTCTCTGTCAATCTAAATTCCCATCTATCTTTTTTAATCTCTTCGTCTTTATCTCACCGTATCCCACATCTATCAACGTCTATCTTTTTAAATCTTCTTTTCTCTACCTCATCCTATCCTTCATCTCGTCTTCTCTATTCCATCGTACCCTATATATATCAACGTCTATCACTTCCTATCTCTTTGCACATCTGAATTCATGTCTATCTTTTTCAATCCCCTTTTCTTATTTTATCCTATTCCTTACCTATTCGTAGCGATAGTTTTCTTTATGTCTTAATTTAAATTTCCGTCTATCTTTTTCAATCTCCTTTCCTCTATCTCATCCTATACTACATCTGTCAATGTCTATCTTTTTAGAATCGTCTCCTCTCTATCTTATCCTATCCTTTATCTATTCACATCAATATTTTTGTACCTTTCTGTCAATCTTAGTTTCCGTCTATCTTTTTTAATCTGCTTTCGTCTATCACATCCTATCCTTTATCTATCATTTCCGATCTCTTTGTCAATCCAAATTTACGTCTATCTATTTTAATCCTCTCTTCTCTATCTCATCTTATCCCATCTGCATCCACGTCAATACTTTCCTATCTCTATGTCAATCTAAATTCCCATCTATCTTTTTCAATCTCCTCTTCTCTATCACATCCTATACTACATCTATCAGCGTCTATCTTTTATAATCCTCTCTCCTCTATCGTATACTATCCTTTCTCTATTCATGTTAAAATTTTTGTATCTCTTTGTGAATCTTGATTCAAATATATTTTTTTCAATCTAATCTTCTCTATCTCATCCTATTCTTTATTTATTCACGTTAATCTATCCCTCTGTCAATAAATAAATTCCAATCTATCTTCTTCAATCTCCTCTTCTCTACCTCATCCTATACTGCATCTATCAGCGTCTATCTTTTTCAATCCTATCTGCTCTATCTTATCTTGTCCTTTATCTATCTACGTCAATATTTTTCTATCTCTGTTAATTTGATTTCCCCTCTAATTTTTTCAATCTCCTCTTCTCTATCTCATCTATCAACACCTATCATTTTCAATTCTCTCTTCTCTATCTCATTCCAACATTTATCTATCTACGTCAATCTTTTTTATCTCTTTTTTAAACTAAATTCCAATTTTTCTTTTTTAGTCTTCTTTTCTCTACCTCACCCTATCCTTTATCTCGTCTTCTCTATTCCGTCTTATCCTACATATATAAACGTTTATCACTTTATATCTCTTCGTCAATCTAAATTTTCGTCAATTTTTTTCAATCCTCTCTTCTCTTCCTTATCTCATCCTATCTCTATCAACGTCAAAATGTGCTTATCTCTTTCTCAATCTAAATGTTCATAAATCTTTTTTAATCTCCTCTGATCTATCTCACCGAATCCTACATCTGTTAAGTTCTATCTTTTTCAATCTCTTTGTCAATCTGAATTCACGTCTATCTTTTTCGACTCATTCTTCTCTATCTCATCCTATTCTTTATCTGTTCTTTTCAATCTTTTTCTATATCTTTTAATATAAATTGCCGTCCATCTTTTCCAATCTTTTCTTCTCTATCTCATTCTATGCCACATTCATCAACGCCTGTCTTTTTCTATCCCTTCTTCTCTACCTCATCATGTCCTTTATCTATCCATGACCATATTTTTCTATCTGTCTGTCAATCTAAATTCCCTTTTATCTTATTTAATACCCTCTTCGTTATATCATCCTATCCTTTATCTATCTACTTCAATATTTTTCTTTCTCTGTTAATTTGAATTCACGTATAATTTTTTCAATTTTCTCTTCTCTATCTCATCTATCAACGTGTACCTTTTTCAATCCTCTCTTCTCTATTTCATCCTATCCTTTATATATCCATGTCAATATTTTCTACCTCTCTGTCAATCTAAATTCCCGCCTTTCTTTTTTAATCTTCCTTTCTCTATCACATCCCATCCTTCATCACGCCTTATCTATTCCGTCGTATCCTACATATATAAATGTCTATCACTTTATATCTCTTTGCCAATCTAAATTTTCGTCGATTTTTCTCGATCCTCTCTTCCCTATCTCATCTCATCCTTTCTCTATCCACGTAAAAATGTGCCTATCTCTCTGTCAATCTAAATTCCCATCTATCTTTTTTAATCTCCTCTTCTCTATCTCACCGTATCCTACATCTGGCAAGTTTTATCTTTTTCAATCTCTTTGTAAATCTGAAATCACGTCTATCTTTTTCAATCCACTCTTCTCTATTTCATCCTATCCTTAATCTATTCTATTCGATATTTTTCTATCTCTTTTAATATAAATTGCCGTCCATCTTTTTCAATATCTTCTTCCCTATCTCATCCTATACTACATTCATGAACGTCTTTCTTTTTTATCCTCTCTTCTCTATTTCATTCTATCCTTTATCTATCCACGACAATATTTTTCTACCTCTCTGCCAATCTAAATTCCCGTTTATCTTTTTTAATACACTCTTCTTTATATCATCCTGTCCTTTATTTATCTACGTCAATATTTTTCTATCATTGCTGATCTAAATTCCTATCTTACTTTTTTCAATCTCCTCTTCTCTATCTCATCTATCAACCTCTATCTTTTTTAATCCTCTCTTCTCTATTTCATCCTATCCTTTATCTATCCACGTCAATATTTTTCATCTCTCTTTCGATCTCTATTTCCTTCTCTCTTTTTTAATCTTCTATTTCTCTATCTCATCCTATCCTCTATCTGGTCTTCTCTATTGCGTCATATCCTACATATATCAGCGTCTATCGCTTTCTATCTCGTTGTCAATCTAAATTCACGTCTATCTGTTTCAATCTTCTCTTCTCTATCTCATCTATTAATGTTTTTTTTTTCAATCTCGTTTTCAATCTCACTTCACGTCTATCTTTTTCAATCCACTCTTCTTTATTTCATCCTATCCTTTATCTATTTTTTTCAATCTTTTTCTATCTCTGTTAATATAAATTCCCGTCCATCTTCTTTAATCTCCTCTTCTCTATCTCATACTATCCTACATCTATCAAGCTTTATCTTTTCTGTTCAATCTTTTCCTATTCCTGTTAATATAAATTCCCGTCCATCTTTTTCAATCTCTTCTTCTATATCTCATCCTATGCTATATTTATCAGCGTCTATCTTTTTCTATCCTTTCTTCTCTATCTCGTCGTGTCCTTCATCTATTCACGATGATATTTTTCTATCTCTCTGTCAATCTAAATTCTCCTTAATCTTTTTTAATACCCTTTCCTTTATATCATTGTATCCTTTATCTATCTACGTCAACATTTTTCTATCTCTGTTAAACTAAATTCTTGTCTGATTTTTTCAATCTCCTCTTCCTATCTCATCTATCAACGTCTATCTTTTTCAATCCTCTCTTCTCTATTTCATCCTATCCTTTATCTATCCACGTGACTCTTTTTTATCTCTCTTTCAATCTAAGTTCCGGTCTTTTTTTTTTAATCTACTTTTCTCTATCTCATCCTATCCTTCATCTTGTCTTCTCTATTTCGTCGTATCCTAAGTATATCAACGTATAACACTTTCTATCTCTTTGTCAATATAAATTTATGTCATACTTTCAAATTCTCTCTTCTCTCTTCTCTATCTCATCTTATCCTATCTCTTTTCACATCTATTTTTTTTAATCTCCTCTTCTGTATCTCACCGTATTCTACATCTATCAAGGTCTATCTTTCTCAATCTTTTTGTCAATCTGAATTCATTTCTATCTTTCTCAATCCACTCTTTGCTATCTCATCCTATCCTTTATCTATTCTTTCCAATCTTTTTCTATCTCTGTCAATTCTTTTTTAATCTCCTTTTGTCTATCACATCCTACCCTTTATCTGTTCATGTCAATCTTTTTCTATCTCTATTAATCTAAATTACCGTATAATTTTATCAATCTCCTCTTCTCTGTCTCATCTATCAACGACTATCTTTTTCAATCCTCTCTTCCTTATCTTATTTTATCCTTCATCTATGCACGTCAATATGTTTGTATCTCTCTGTCAATCTTAATTCCCGTCTATTTTTTTCAAACTTCTCTGTTCTATCTCGTCCCATACTACATCTATTCAAGTCTATCTTTTTCAATCTCTCCGTCAATCTAAATTCACGTGTATCTTTTTCAGTCCTCTTTTCTCTATTTCATCATATCCTATCTTCACCCGCGTTAATATTTTCCTATCTCTTTGTCAATCTAAATTCCCATCTATCTTTTTTAATCTCCTCTTCTCTATCTCACTGTATCCTACATCTATCAACGTTTGTCTTTTCTATCTCCTTGTCAATCTAAATTTACGTCTGTCTTTTTCAATCCTCTCTTCTCAATCTCATCTCATCCTATCTCTATCCACGTAAATATTTTGCTATCTATCTGTCAACAACTAAATTCCCATCCATCTTTTTTCAACTTCTCTTCTCTATCTCATCGTATTCTTCATCTATCATCGACTATCTCTTTCTATCTCTTTGTCAATCTAAATTCACGTCTATCTTCTTTAATCCCCTCTTTTCCATTTCATCTTATCTTATCTCTATACACGACAATATTTTCCTATCTCACTGTCTATAAATGAATTCCCATTTATCTCTTTCAATCTCCTCTTTTCTATCTCATCCTATACTACATATATCAGCGTCTAACTTTTTCTATCCTCTCTTTTCTATCTCATCCTGTTCTTTATAAATCCGCATCAATATTTTAATATCTCTCTGTCAATCTAAATTCCCGTCTATATCTTTTAATACCCTCTCCTTTATATCATCCTATCCTTTTTTTTCTACGTCAATATTTTTCTGTTTCTTCATCAATCTAAATTTTCGTCTATTTTTTAAAATCGCGTCTTCTCTATTTCATCGTATCCTACATCTATCAACGTTTATCACTTCCTATCTCTTTGACAATCTAAATTGACGTCTATCTTTTTCAATCCCCTCCTTTCTATCTCATCTTATCCTATCTCTATCCACTTCAATATTTTTATATCTCCTTGTCAATCTAAATTTCCGTCTAATTTTTGCAATCTTCTCTTCCTCATCTTATCTATCAACGTCTATCTTTTTCAATCCTCTGTTTTTTATTTCATCCTATTATTTATCTATCCACGTCACAATTTTTCATCCCTCTGTTAATCTAAGTTCGTGTCTATCTTGTTCAATCCCCTTTTCTCTATCTCATCTTATCCTATACCTGGTACGTGACGTGAAATTAATTTTCTTAAGAAATTCCTCAACTTTTGAATAGATTCCCGAATTTCGAGGGATAGAAAATGATAAGAGTCCTCAATCGCAGAAGGTAGAAGAAAGAATAGGCAAGGATTTTAATTTATATTACAAAGATATAATGAAGTAATGAAAAGATAAGGGTCCTCGGTTACGAAAGATAAAGAGATTGAAAAAGATTGAAATTCGTAATTGATAAATAGAACAAGGAATGGAAAAAGATAGGAGACCTCAGACACGAAAGGTGGAGAAAGAGATTAAAAATTGATTGAGTTTGGGGATAGGAAAAGATAGCCTTTTAGGGGTGCAACGTGATCCACTGAGATGGAATATTTTCATCTTTTCCTATCCCCCAATTTCTATCTTTTTTAATCTTTCTACTTCCAGCAGGATGTCTTATGTAAAGTAATAAATCTCGAAAATATAAAAAGAATTTTCAGAGATAAACTATAGACATAAAAACTAGAAAAAATGTAATCATCGGGACTCGAACTCCTTATATGTATATTATTGCTGGAGATTCCCACAGTTTTCGCCGAATGAAGAAAATTTATTCCTAAATATAATTTTTGTTCTTATACAAGAATATCAGACTCTACAATTGTGAACTGTACAAAGTAATTCAGAATAAATAGTTCCAAAGTTTGGTTCACTCAAGCTTTATATCGATGCTCAGTGAAATATAGAAGCTTCAGAGGTAAAACTTAGAAACCTAAAAAATAGACCAAAATTTCTCACCATCGGGACGCGAACCCCCAAATATGCATATTATCCCTAGGGCTTTCCACAGTCTTAGCCGATTAAACCAAGTTCGTTCTAAATTATTAATTCTAACTTTTTGGTTTTTAATACAAGATTATTAGAAAGTACAGTTGTGCACTATACAAAGCTATTCAAAATAATTATTTCCGACTATAAGTGCTCTATAAGAGGTTTTAAATTGTATAGAAATAGGAGAAAAATTCCAGGAAAATTCTGAAACGTTCTGGAAAATGTTACAAAGCCACCCTCACTATTGAGAACGGCAGTTTAATCGCCGAATCCATTTTAATCAACCTATTCAGGCTACAAACTATAGATACATAACAATACAACCAATTTCATGAGGGTGAGGTCCACCACGAGCACTACAGTAATCGATCGGGTGGTTGTGCTTAACTGAGGCACTCACGTCTGAGTCAAATGTTACATCTGGGAACGCGTTAATGGACATTGAAGGCGATTTCGCGTCGATGGATCATGATATGGTGTCTAATCTACCCGTTATCAGGAAATACGCTTCGCTTTCCCCTAGATTCAGCCTAAGCGATAGGAACAAACTGGGGAATGATTTTTTTTTCAAAGAATCATACATATCTCCAGATCGCTGGCACGTTCGCTGACTCCGCATTAAAAGCTAATCCAATTCATTGCATATGTCCTGAAATGGCACAATATACAAAAGAATATTTCTATTATCGTCAGTTGCCAATGTTCAAGTTTCAACAATCTGCAATTGTACAATCTACAATTGTACAATCTAGAACTGTGTAATATACAGTTGTACCATTTACGATTGTATTATCCACAATTGTAGGGCAACATTTTACTCCATTACACTGTTAGAAAAATTGGTACTAGATTTAGTATACATGTAATGGAAGTAAGAATGCACAACATGAAATTTAGTATACTAGTGTATAGTAAATTGAGTATATGCATATACTGAATTTAGTATGCACGTACATGAAATTTAGTATACGTGTATACTGAATTCAGTATAACATGTATACGATATTTAGTATACGCATATAATAAATTCAGTATACGCGTTCCATTTCGCGTAGGTTCCGCCTTCATCATCTGTAAACATGATCAGATGAAAAATGAAATTAAAGAACAAAGTTTTAATTCTCAAATAATCATATCGTTAAGCTACATTTACGTTAAAAAATTGAGCATACCCTCAAAAAAGAATACTTCGCAGATCCTCGCAAAAAGAAGCCGAACCTCTTAGCATTACAAAGAATTCAAACAAATGCAACTGGCCACGTTTCCCGACTCGCGTGAATCAAAACGCGCTTGCGCAGCTGAATATAGTAAACACGTATATGAATTTCAGTATACCGAAACTATGAAATTCATATAAGTGAAAGAAGCTTACTGTACACTTAATAAATTAAGTATACATATAAATTCATAAAAGTAATTTAGTATACGTAAGTATACTAAAATTACAAAGTCTAATGACTTTAGTAAACATATAAGAAATTTAATATGCCCGTGTGTACTAAAACTGCAAACATTTCTAACAGTGTAGGAATGCGGGATGTCATAGTTGATAGAATTGGATTGAATTTTGATATGAAAAAACGCATAGAAATGTATAGGAATTTTTGGAGACTGCCCATTTCGCTTTGAAAGAAACCAATCGCAAATCTGCTAAAACGTTTGATAGAAATGGATTGCCTTTTAGCGGAACGCCGTGGGACACTTCCCACAAAGATGATTATTCATTTTGATAGAATTTCTGTCAAAAGCTTTTGATATGAATGTAAGGGAACTTCCTAAAATTGCGGATACAGAAAACGGTTTGAAAAGTATTGATTTTTTCATCAAATCCTATCAAACATTGCCCGCAGGGATATATCGTGGAACGAGAGAAAATAGATTTGCCTTTTAAGAACTGTTAACATTTTTTGAGTACCGCAGGTGCGACAATCGAAGGGATGGTAGCCTCGTAACGAGACTCGCCATTTCGCTGGGATGGCATGCAAGGGTTATTTTTGGCCCGCAGCTAAAATAGCTGAGCTTAAACTTCTGCTAGACACTGTCAGAGCTAGCGGGTCGCGAGGGAATTGGGTCAGAATTCGACGACGTCGACGATGATGACGAGGAGAGGAAGACTTAGACGAGGACAGAACACCTCGAGCAAAGTTATACTCTTTCAATTAAGGGTGTCGAGCATCCTTTTTGCTAACTCACTCTAACTGGAATGCAGAGGTCCGTGTTCTCGGGTATTTAATCGGCAAATTTTCCTTCCTAATTTAACGAACTCGGGGTCTAGAATCTTCCAACTGAAAAGGCTTAAATGCTGATAAAGTTAAGAGGGTATTCAAATTTTCCGCGCTTGGTGGACAGTAAACCCGAATCTATTTTAAACCGTTTTTTCGGGGATTACAATATTCAAGGGATGTAAGTAAAATTTAATCGGTTTTAATACTCGTGGGATACAATTTTGCAAATCAAGCCTCTGAACTAAAATGATACATTCTTTGGAAAAAATACTTAAGCTTTCAGAGTAGAAGGGGACAGCGTTGTGAATATGGGATATGGAGATATTTGTTTCGGTAAAAGAGGATCAAATTTTCATATTCAGATCAAAAGATAGGTCAGAAAATTAGTGGCAGATCCATTTAAAAAAAAATTAGTCTCAAAATTGCTCTTCATTAATTTGCAACATTATTTACGACTTTGCTAAAGTTTTTTTCTTTATTTTTCAGTCATTTTGCTATGTTTGTTCTATAACCTAAGTTTTACTAACATTGATGGAAGGGTCGCAATAATAAAACTGAGTTTCTTAAACTAGAAAAATGGTATTGTATTAAAAAAATGGAAGATGTTTTACATTTTTAACTCTATCTGGGTCCACCCTATCCGATTTTAATGAAACTGCGTGATACATCTATATTTTATTTATTTAGAAATATTCTCACCTAAAACTATGAGATATATTTGCGTATCTAATTTTTCGAGAATATTATAAATTAAAATAATTCCAGACTACAGGTTAAATTCTTTTTAATAAAAGCAACATAGGTACTTTGAATTGAATTCAATATAAAACGCTTTAAATTCCTAAGATTTAAAGTCGAAGTACATTGCACCTTCAACAACAACAAAATTAATTTTCTATAAAAAGAGATCAATTTTTAACAAAATAGTTGAAAAGAGGTGAATCGCCAACAAAAAATGTGATGGTTGATATTTCAATCCAAAAGGATATTAATTTTAAATGAAAAAGTCGAATTCAACTGAAGAATATGAAGTTCCAACAAAATAATTGAATTCTCAACCGAAAAAAATTAATTTTTAACAAAAAATAAATACATTTTTACCAAAATACATAAAGTTTCAAACCAAGAAGACGACTTTTCAACAAATGAATTAATTTTGAAACAACTAATTGAATTTTCTATGAAAGGCATGAATTTTCAACAAAAATTATGATTCATCAACTAGAATGGTTCAACTTTCAGTTCAAAAATTAATTTTCAATCAAACAAAGGGATTTTAAAATAATATTTAAATTTTCAATGAAGAGATTAATATTCACTTAAAATCATGAATCTTCAACCAACAAAATTAATTTTTAATAAGGTAGTTTAAATTGCAACGTAGTAGTTAAATTTTGAACCAAAAATGAATAATTCTCGATAAAAATGTAATAGTTGATTAAAAAAAAAAGATTATATTTCTACCAAAAGAGATAAATTTTCGAACCAAAAAGATGAATTTTGTAGCATATAGATGAATTTTCAACTAAAATTATGAATATTCAACTGAAATAGTTCACCCTTCAATTAAAAAAATTATTTTTCAACTAAAATGATCAATCTGCAAACATAAAAATAAATTCTCAGCAAAGGAGCTCAATTTCCATCCACACAGTTGAATTTTCAACCCAAATACGAAAGCTAAACTTTAAAACAAAAATGAAATAGTTGATATTTCAACAAAAATGATTTTAATTTTCAATCAAAAAAAGATTTGAGTTCAACTAAAAAAGACGAATTTTGAACATAATAGTTGAATTATTATATAAAAAAGATTAATTTTCAATCAGAAAAGACGAACTTTAAACAAAAAAGTTAAATTTTCGACCAAAAAATATGAATTTTTAACAAAATAGTTACATTTTTAACCGAATAGTTGAATTTTTAACCTACGAAGATAAATTTGCAACCAAATGTTTAAACTTTTAAATAAAAAAGATTAAATTTCAACCATAAACGGTTGCATTTTCAACAAATTTGCTGAATTTTCATGCCAAATTAACATTTTTTTAAGAAAACAGTTTGTGTTTCAAACCAAAAAAGTTTATCTTCAACCAAGAATGATGACATATCTACCAAAAAGCTGAAGTTTTAATCCTAAAGGACGAATTTTCAATAAATCAGTTGAATTTTCGAGCAAAAAAGATAACCATAAGAAATGAATTCACAACCAAAAATATAAGAGAAGACTTTTCAGTTAAAAAGAATGAACTTTCAGCTAAAAATAGTTGTATCTCCCTATTGAGTTCTATTAATTCAGTTCGGATTTAAGCGAAAAAAGTAGGCAAATTAGGCGCCATACGCCTACAAACAAGGGTTTCGTAGCCTATTAAGACGTTAATTAAGTCATTTAAACCTCTCCCTTTATACTTTCTCACCCCTACTACCCCTCCCCAGATATCAATCATGGCTTCTCCTCCTTTCCCAACTTCTTCCTCATCTACTTCCTCCTCCCCTCACTTCCCCAGCTGACAATCCCCTTTCCCTTTCTTCCCCACCTCAAATTCCACTCACTCACTCTACTTCTCCCGCCTAATTTCCCCTCACTACCCTACTTCACAACTCCTCACTTCCCTTATTTCCCATTCTCTTACTTTCCCTAATTCCTATACTCCCCCTCTCCTCACGAACCCTAATACATTTCCCCTCGTTTCACTTACTCCCCCACTCCTCATTTACCCTCACTTCTCCTACACCCTTCCCTTCATTTCCCCTCAATTGGGACATCCGTCCCAAACTACACTCTAAAAACAGACTATTGACTGTCAAACGATTCCTTTCCCTATTAAAGGATTTTCCATTCAAAATTGGCATGAGAGGAAATCCTTTCACAGATAAAGGAATTCCTTTGATCTTGAAATGAAATCTATCGTCGGACCAAAGAAAAAATAATTTGTACGTTAAAAGAAAACTTATTGCATGATATTAATTGCAAGTAATGCACAACAACCGAACTTTGTTGAATATAAATATAAAATCAATCATTCTGTAACAACAATCCGTTCTGGATTTCAGCGTTAAAAAATTTAAATATGCAACTTTGTGTGCGGTACAAACTTTTCACACGTCAAAAGCGTAAAGAGCAATTAAAAGTGAGGTTATGCGGATCAAAAATTATTCTTTCAGTAAACGTATCATCCAAAGTTTTCGCATCACAATCTGGGATTCCTAATTTTTTGAAGAAATCCATTTTCTACATCATTTCGTACGTTTTTTCACTCACTTTATCAATTAATAAATGAATCGTGCAGTAAAAAATTTACTTGTGCACATTGGGTTCTAAGCGATATTCACTCATGCGCAGGCGCACTTTCTCCGCTAGCCAAGAAACGAAATGCTTTGATAGTTGAAGGAATACTTTTTAAGGTCAAAAGAAATCGTTCATCACTAAAACTCCTTCCGTTTTGCATGTAACCGATAAGTCTTTGAACAGTGTAACGATTCTATTGATGAACAGAAGATAACGTCTTAATTTCAAAGGACGCATTCTGAAAGGAACGTAATTTTACTGTTAATAGACTTTTTCTTAGAGTGTATAAGGGTTTTTGCCCAGGGCTACGAAACCCTGAAACGAGAAAAAGGGGAAGTTTCTTGAATATATGGGAATAAAAGGAATTCTTTTTAAAGTGAGAAAAAAGGGGGAAAGAGGGGAAAGACCATAAACTCTGTATCACTTCATACTATACTCAGCCACATCTTTATTAATTTCTTTGAAAGAAAGTACCACTTTGATATTTTATCAAGTAATGTCTCAAATGTCTACTGATGTGAAAAGGAAATGATTACAGGAACACTTTTTCATCCTACAACCCGAAATAAAAACTACAAAGTGTCTCCTAAGGGTTACTGGTGAACCCCTGTTATTTTTCCGTCAAAAGAGAATGCAGGGAAGTAATAGATCCATATGAAGTGTGTGTTTAGAATTGCATCAAGAAAATCTTCAAAAGAAATGAAGCGGTGCGACGACACGGAGCAATCATTTTACGGCGCGTCAACCCGTGGCTGTTGAGACAGCCGTTGCACCGCACCGCACCGGCTAAATTTAAATATAAGTCGCATTGCATAACCTGGCACGAGCCGAGCGAACCGATATGAAGAGAGGAAAGACAAACCGAAATGATGAAGACGAGATTTCAACGTCACTTCTTGAGCCGTTTGTGACACGCGAGATTCAGAAACCAAGATGGGCGCAAAACTTCATTTTCAAAATTCCCTGATTCTTCCCTGACTAATTTTTCATTTTCCCTAACGATTAATACTTGCAAACCAAAATTCTAATAATGTAACATCGTTTACAAAGAGTATGGATCTTACTATGAGATTATCAGTCAGTTTGCCTACTTTTGTGTGATCTATGACATTTGATGACTTTGTGAAGCTCTTTGCCTGGGATGATTACTAGAGAGAATGATCGGCGACATGTGTATTGAATTACTGAAATCAATTAAAAATGCTTTGCAACGGTTAGTTCTATGCAATTTTTTTGATATTTATAATCAGGGGACTTTTGCGGACATTTTAAACCGAAGGCACTGAGCGGCACTACACTCAACTCTCGATAAAAGAACCCCCGGTTTACAACATTCCTAGACCTGGTCACCTCAGCAGTTTCGTGATGAAAAGAGCCGCGGGGCCGGAAGAGCAGCAATGCTCAGTCAAGCGTGGCAAACAGCTAGAGGGCCGCACTCTCATCGCGTTAGTTTCATCAGGTTGCTTCATGCGTCCTGAATAGGGATTCCCGCGATTCAGGATCAAGGCCACTGCAAGCCATGCCCGAAACCGTTCTTATATCGGGAGTTGAGTGTATCAGTGCATACAGACGTGTTACTGGCTACTGGACTAAATTTGGTGTGGATGGTAAATCAAAGTAGCTAATCCCTCAGTTTTCTCTGACCTGAAGCCACCCTAAGAAACTGATACGTTAAATATGGAGGGAAAGGTTTAAAATGGGTGAAAAGTCCCTTCCTTCACTCGGCTGACCGATATCGATGACTATCCAACGTGTCAAGGCAAGCTTTACGCTGAAGGCCATTACAGTTAGAGTGTCGCGAACAGAAGCTCGAAATACGAGACTTTTATGGTGTCCTAGATCACGACACAAAAAAGCTTTACTTTGATCAGAATATATTGGCGAGAAAACGATAAAAGGGGAAAAATTAACTGGATACAAGATTCAATGAATATATGCCTCAGATATCAAACCAATTTTGCACTCCCGTGCGGTGGACAAATTTGTGCAAAAAAGTACAAAGAACTAAAACCATTTTTACAGGAATCTACAAATAAGTGCAATAAATTACAAACAAAATTACGGAAAAGTATAACTTTTTTTATGTTCGGACGAATTTCGTACTTTAATTGTACTTTTTTGTATATTGCTATGTATATATATTGTATATTTTTTTGTATATTGTAGTTTAAATTTCCTACAAGAATTTACAAAAAAGTACAACTACCAGAAATTATAACTATAAGACTCTACAGGAATTTACAGGTTTTGCAGCCAAAAAGTTGTTCTTTTTCGACCTATGATCAAAAATATTTAGAATATTGCAATGAGATAATTTCAAATTAAGATGATCGCTATCACAAAAATCTTCTATGTTTGAACAGGTAAGGAATGGTAGAATATTATAAGAGAATAATAAATAAATAAATAATCATTATTAAACAAATCCTAGCGTTTGAAGTTTTTTCTTTCAAATATAGAGCAATAAATTGGACACCATTTGTCATTTAAAGTGATGTCATTACAATGTTCTCAATATTTGTCATCCTATGTCGAAAAAAAATAACTTTTTGACTGAAAATAAAAATTGAACAATTGAGAAAGAACTGAATACGATCACTAAATGAAAAGATTCGAACTCTTGAAGATAAAAACTTTTTCATTTAAAGTTATAAAAACTTAACTGCAAATTGAAGCACTCAAAGTGGAATATACTTTTGAATTTGAAACTTTAAAATTAAAGCTTAAAACTTTTCTAATTCAAACACTCAACAATTTATGCAATTGATGTTGTCATTAAAAGCCGCTGAACTTCAAAAGTTATACTTTTTAACTCTCATACATTATACAGTTCAAAGATTTCAAAAAATAATCCACGCTATCATTTTGAATGCTATAAATTGAAGAATGAATAAAAAAATCGATAAATTTAGAAAATTATATCATTTTAAACAACTGTAAGCTATAAACATTAATTTATACATCAACACTTGTTTTTAAATCTTTTTAAATAATCTCTAAAAATTTGTTTAAATTTTTTTTTAATTTTGCCAGCAATCTAATGAAACTTTTGTTTCAACCTTGCAACTCCAATTTATGCTACAATTTTTCGAGAATCCTGCAAGATTAAAAGAATTGCCTTAGAATCTTTCAGATTCTTTTATTAAAATTTCAGAAATCTTTTTTAATATTTTTTTAAAATTAATTTAAACAAAGAATATATTTCAGTTTTTCAAGAAATTTTGACGTAAACAATTTTATTCTTTTGAAACCTTTCAAAATTCTTAAACTATTTTGGAATCTTTTCAAAACTTCTAAATATATCTTAAACTTCCTTGAATTTTTTCCACAATGTCACAGCAATCTTGGGACATTTTTTTATTCTCTTAAAACCTGTAAAGATCCATAGAAAGATTCAAAATTGAATTCAAAACTAAAGTTAGGTGCGTTTCTAACAATTGATACAATTATTATAATTAAATAAAATCAATCACTTTTTTTATTAATGCAAAAATGATTACTGTGTCACTGAATGCTAATATCTTACAAAATAAACATATAAATAATTTTAAATAAGGTTTTCTTCATTAAAATGTCTGAGTTAATTTACATAAAATTAGTTTGAAAAACGAATAAAATCCCTGATTTTAAATTAAGTTTGATATATGTGGATATCTAGGTAAAATTTTAATTCACAAAAAAAAGTTTCATAACTGAGATCATTATATATTACGTATTCTAAAAGTATTGCTTGTAACAATGTATTTTTTTTGCTTAAATTTGTACATTTCTATGATAAGCTACCAGTATTTAAAACATAATTTTAAATATAGTTTCCCAATATTTCGACTTTGTTGAAATCTTGCATTTTTTTTGTAAAAATTTGTAATTTTCTACAATAATTTACGTAAAATTAAAAGTGTTGATTATGACGTTAAACGCCCAAATTGAAAAATGTGAAATCCTGTCGTTTTCTATGATACCTTGTAGATTTCACAAAAAAGTAACAAAAATATTAATAAAGAGTTATACCAATTTTTAAAATGTAGAAACTTATACTTTATTTTTAAGTTTTTTACTTTTCTACAAGATACTACCAGAAACAAATGAGCTCCTTGTATTTACTTCTATTTTTTTGCTAAATTTTGTAAATTTTTTTTGTACAAAAAGTA
Organism: Andricus grossulariae; assembly: GCA_011634705.1. NCBI lineage: Eukaryota > Metazoa > Arthropoda > Insecta > Hymenoptera > Cynipidae > Andricus > Andricus grossulariae. The sequence continues at coordinate 38,619 of JAABKJ010000247.1, forward strand.
CATGTTTTAACAAAAAATTACAGTTGTAGGAATAGTGTATTTTCTTATAACAATTTTTTCCACCAGAGAATCTTTGCTGTTTAAAACTTCAATACACTCACAATAATTGGATTATTTTTTTATTGGTCTCAAATTTTCTGAAGACACAATAGTGTGTAGCATATGTACATAAACTTTTAGGACCCATAGATTTTTGAAATTCAACATAAAAAAAAATTTTATTATTATTTTTTAATTATTTTTTTTATTTTTATATCATTATTTGTGTAAAAATCATGGACAATCTTCCTTGTATATTTCTCTGAGAAATTTAATTTTTTCACAAGTTGAATCTAGACCAGTTGTCGTTTCGGAAAAACGGCTGATTCGATTAATAAATTTCCCATGCATTTTTAATCGTATCCCCTTATTTTTGTCATTTCAAAAAAGGTCTAATGTTTGCCCTTTGAGATTTTAGGAAAACGTCCTAAAAATCCATTTTTTTAATATCTAGCTATAATAGGTCCCGATATATTCGATGAAAAAGCTTGCGCTGTTTTTTATTGTTCGCGAAAAAATCATGGAAGTCAATTCGATTCCCTGTAAATTAAAAAAAGAGTTTTACCCCTAACAGGACCACAGCTATGACCCCCGCAAGTTGACCTTCTTACCCCAATTTCGCTAAAAATACAGTTTTTCATGAACAGTTCGCTCCCATTTTATCCTAAGATGAAAGTAAAATAGCTACGAAGTAGAAAAGCTTATTACATTGCGTACAATAGTAAACGAAAATATTCTAAATGCAATATATTCAGAAATATGGACAATTAAAGTTTGCCCTTGTTCTCTATTTTTTAAAATATTTTTTCTTTAATTCCATGCGCTTTCTTTTCTTTTTGATTACATTTATTGGATGCATAAACAAGTCCCAAAATTAATAAAAAAATGTATACTCGAAAGAAAAAAGATTCAAAAAAATTATGAATATGATTATCATGTATAATTTATTGAATGTTCTTTGAATATACAATTATTTTGTATATTTCTTTGCTGAATGATTCTACTTAGAATGTTTACGAATTTGTTGTTCCCGTTCAGACTTTGACAGAATTCAGGGAAAAAGTAATAAAAATGTCTGGATACGTCACAGATATTTTGAGTAAATCTATCTTTAAAATGAGCCCCAGAAAATTTTAAACTGTCCATTATTTCGGGTGTTATATATAATTGAAGAAATCCTTGAAATTTTGTTTGCAATATCTTTTTTGAAAAATTGGAGAAACGCTTCATTTTAGAGCTTCTAGACGCACAGAAACATTTTTTTATAAAACATCAATTTCACACATCTTCAGAATGTCAATCTTTCACATTCGTTGTATAGGAGATTTTTTTGGTTCCATAATGCCTTCACATTGAATCGGTTTCCATAATTTAAAATTTAAAAAAATGTCTTATTGAAATTTTTAAAGTAAAAAAATTTCATTTTTAAAGCTGTTTCTATCGGAAAATTAAAAACTTTACACAGTAAAAACTAAAAAAATGTAACTTAAAATATTTAAAAAGGAACAATTTTATCTGTAATTCATTTGAAAATGTACAATTTTGAATTACAAATAATTAAGACATTAAAACTGCAAAAGCAAGCAATCATAATAAAGTATATACATTGCAATTATAAGTATTCTTAATTGTGCAATTTTAAAAATAAAACAATTTCCAGCTTTGAAGCGTTCGATATTGACAGTTCAATAATTTCAAATTGAACAATTACCGAGACAATTACAATTAACTTTTCAATTCATGGAAATAGAACATTTTTGAGTGTTAAAAATTGAGTAAAAGTTCGAACTGAACAATATGTAGGTGGATCATAGACCAGACCAGTAAGTTCTTAAGGTTTAGGCTAAGCATATTAACTGTTTAAGGCGTGTTCCAAACCACCGGTGGCTCGGTAGAAGTGAGTATGAAATTTCCATTAGTACCCGGCTCAGGGATCGAACCCCGCACACCTCCTGCTAGGAAGTCCGGTGCACTACCACCAGAGCCACCGAGGCTCTTATATCGAAAAGCGTTAGAAAGAGTTAAAATTGTACACTATAGATAATATTTGTAACTGTAAAATCTTTGTATTAAACAATTAAAAAAAAAATTATAACCTTTCTACATGTGGCACAATTTTGACGATGAAATATAGGTCAGCGAAAAATATAAAGGATGTGAATTTGACATAAAGCGATGAATATCAAAAAGAATTGTTTTTTTCTCTAGGCCAGGAAACAAAACAATTGAATGAAGTTATAGATATCGGAAGAAAATGCAGAAATTATCGAGTACGCAGAAGATTGGTACTTGAACTAAAACCTTCCGCGACCTACGCTTCACGAAGCTCAATCGATTTTCTAAAGCCCGGCGGTTATATCGCATCTACTTAAAATAAGTGAAACTTGATCTCCTAAAGGAACCATCCGATTGGTAGATTATGACTTAAGTTTTCCTTCAATTACAGTTCAAACCAAGCGATCGATCCGAACTATCACATCAGCGTTCAATGAAGCTGAATTACTCTTTATTGATTTCAAATAAATGGGGAGAGAATTCTCAGATTCATAGAGAACATTTTACTTTCTTCCAATAAAGATGAAAAACTGCTTTTAAAAAACATAATATCTTACGTTTCCAGTAAATGGAAAGCAAATAATTTTTCCCCCACTTAAGTATTGCATCAAGGGAACGTACAAAAAAAATTTGAAGTAACATTCTTTAAAAAGAGAAATGAACAGGATTTCGTAGCTGTCAGTGCAAAGGAACGCAATGGTCTCAAGTTATTTACTCGTATATTTACGTTCTGACTTTCAATCATACTTATGTCCTTTGGCGACGCAAACGCAGATTTAGATGCGACCCAAGGACATTACCTAAGGATTCTGCGAAAACCAGTAAATGTTGCATCCCAAATTTGCGACTGTTCAAATATTAAAATTTCTTTGTAACACTAACTCTGTGCTTGAAATGACAATGTTTGCAGTCAAGATTTTATCATTTCTGACTTAAAAAGAGGAAAGAAGGGGATTTTTAATTAGGCAGCAGAATGTTTATAAGAAGTACACACGTTTTTTGAAAGTACAAGGCTGAACACACGTTAATTACTCTTTTCTTGAATTTCATGGTTAATCGACTTGAAAGCAGAGACGATTCAATTCAACTTGGCAAGAATCCAATAAATTCGAAAATGTTCAAGAGAAAATAAAAAAGAAAAGTGATAAAGGTACGCACTGTGAAAAAAATACAAATTCAGAAGTTGTAATAAAAATTCGTAAAGCCATACTGAAGTTTCCTTATTATCAAAATTATCCAAGGATTTCATATCATTCTTACTACTATTTTATCTTCATGATAACACTCTCTATTTAGAAACTGTGACGCAAGCAAGTGTTTTTGGTAGGCTGTTAGAAATGTTCGCAACTTTAATATATACAATATAGTATATTCGCTTGTGTAGATATATATATATATATATATATATATATATTTATTTATTTATTTTAATATACAATATATCAAATTATATTTAGGATACAAACCTTTGGCCAATTAAATGTTAAAGGATATTAAATTTAAGATAGACTAATGTGAAGATAATACTTATGTATCTTAAATTTATTATTCATACTAAATTTACCAAAAACGTTTGTATCATAAAATTCAGTAGCGACAGTGCATATTTGCTTCATATACTTGCATATGGACCATTTTTAACAGCGATATCAGACGTTGTTAATACTTTTGTTTTCTTGGGTACAACGTTCTCATTATGAAATGATAAAATCTAAATGAAACTGATAATGCGATGTTCAAAAACAACTACGTTAGAATTCCCTACTTCATTAACTTTATTTCTTTTTAATTATTGGGAATAATTTATATTTTTTATATGCATAGGCTAAAGTCTACTCTAATAACAAGTAGCAAAAAGTCAATAAGATATGCAGAAAATTGATAGAGTAATAATATGCTTATAGGCAACATCGAGGGCAACATGAAATTGTCCAGAAGTGAATATAATTCACCCTTTACGGACCTTACCTCTTTTCTACAGAAGAAATTGTTTCTTGTAGCTGATGATTTTCAAAATTATTATAATAAAATATCTTATAAATGAAATTATTTTTAGAAATCCACTTTTATCTTCACAAATGAGAAATTAACTCATTGTTCATTAAAAATAAGTAATAATAATACTCAATATATATTTTAAGGGAGACATTTACTTGATCATAAAAGAAAATTAAAAGCGTTCAAAATTCATTATTCAATCAGAATTATTAATGTAGGTCAACGTTATTATGCATTTTTCCAAGTACAATTTAGAACAAAAATCCTTGAATTTAAATGAACAACGGATTTAATCCACTTTTTTAAGTGAAATTCTCAAAGAAACTATAACAATGGTCCATTAAATTAAAATTTAAATTGTAGCTATAAATTAAATTTTGTTTACAGAATCGCTTGATGAGTATTCAAAAAACATCAAGTAAATAATAACTGCGACTTTTATGTATTCAATTTGCTACTTCGTTTGCTATATTGGTCTGTAAAGGCTTAAATGTGAAAAATTGCTTTATGCAAAATGAACAAGCAAACAGAAGGTAAAATGAATGTATGCCCAATGAGGAAACAAAGACTTTATAGTTGAATTTTATCTTTTTCGGTAAATTACTATGTACCTCATTACTAAACAGTATTGCTAGCGCAAATGTTTTATGAATGAACTCATATGACGATAGCATATCTGAACAAATACTTCGATAGTGTTGATGATTGGAAGTATATTGATGAAAGATGATGTAATGCACTTATATTTTGTATGAAAAGAATAAGATAGCTACACCTTTTCTACAAATGTTGAAAGTATTTTATATTTACTAAAAGTAAACATGCATAATTCTCTGATATTTCAATAATTTTAGTTTCATGTGGAAAATAAACACGCCAAACAAGTCAATCAAATAGTTATAAAATATTAATGAACGTGACCCAATTCATGATCATCTCAAAATTACCTTGTGCTAATTAATAAATAATCAAGATATCTCCGAATACCTATGAAGCTTCTCCTTATACTGTCATACAATATTTTTAATCAATAAGATTCATTATTGGAATATCAATCTTATCGGAAATTGAAATATCAGATTAAAGTAGGGCATGATCAGGAAATGGGACAAGTTACCTTATCTTCATGTATCGTATGAATTATGATTTTAACAAATCTACATATTTACAATAGAACAGTTTTAAATATTTTTTCTCCCCCTCCCAGTATTTATTTCAATTTCGAAAAAGTTTGCCAAGTTTGAGTGAAATCGAATAATTTTCAGTTACTCATTAAATAAGGCACTTCAAAAAGATAACTTTTGATAAGATTAACGTGGGACATGAGAAAAAAATGTGCAAAGAATAAAAATGTACATGACTTTTTCAGTTTGGACTAAAAGTGATTGTGTACCTAGAAAAGATATTTGGTATAACATTTTTCGAGAAACTAGCACGATACATTTATCGGGACTAATTTTTTGATAAGCCCAGGAATTTCTTCAGTACTGAAATTTATAAAATTGATCAAAACACATTTATGTTTACCGTGTACCAGGACTAAGTTTTCGGGACGGCTTTAAATTTACCCTGGTAAAAATATTGGATGTAAAAAAATGTTGCCCGACGTAAATTTTGGTTGTTCAAATATGTTTTCTAAATACTGACAGAACCGATTTTCTGTGATGCATTTCGTAATAGACACACTTTTCAGCAATTTTAATATGAAAATTCGAAAAATGATGTGCTTATATTCAAATATTTATCTCAAAAAATGATTCGTGTCAGTGAAAAGCATCTTTGTATAAAAATTATAAGAAATATTTTTGGAAGTCTTGTGCCCACCAAATTAAAGATGTCCATACTTTCTTGTCCGACTTATTGAAAAAATATACTTTAACCAGTGTGGAAACATTTCGTACAAAAATCATGCATTCAAAATTTGGTAAACATTTTTTTTGGTACTGAAAAAAATTCAAGGACAGGATCTTGCTGCAGTGACCTTAAAATTTGAAAAATTACGACAGGATAAGAAATTTTTTAATGACTTCCTTTCTACTGAATTGCAAATGTCGGTAAACTCGGCAATTTTTTCACTGACCGTAAATGTCAACAAAAAACTATGTAGCCTTCAAAAAACAGGAAATTCGTTATTTTTCATTTCTGGCAATATCCTTGATGTAAAAAAAAACACTAGATTTTTTCTTTGAAATTTAATAAGAGGAATGTTGAATTTAAACTAGTTTTGAAGCATGTTGAGACTTACAATATTAGAAATTTATGTGTGCAACCTAGTTTACGTACAACTATCTTGTTAATTCACCTGACTCTCATAAATATGATTACCGAATTTGTAAAGTATCTCAAGAAATATGTGGCATACCGTTCAGCTCGTATAATGAACTCCGCATTCTTTTCCATCGAATTACGCAATACGCATACAATCGCAAGCACACCCCACTTAATGTGCTGGCTCGCTGCATCATACGTCCTTGAACTTCTCGACTCAAAGTATCGCTTATTTTAGCGCCACAGCAACGAAAAAACTAGCTTTATTGAATACTTACTATACTTCATAAAAGTTTTAAGTCTTTTAAAAATCCAATATTGAAACACTCGTGCATTTGAAAACAAATACGCACCTGCTGATAGGGTGGCATCTGCATAAGATCTCTTTCATCAGCAGAGGTGACTTCAAACGTGGGTGTTGGTTGGGGCGGATATAGATTCCCCTTTCCGGGATAAGAAGTGCTTCTCCGGAACTTAACTGGACTGATGCTTGATGGATGTCCCGTGGGAACCGGGTGTCCGGGAAACGTCGGACTTGGTTTTCTGTTTTGAAGACCCGCCGCTGCAGCCACAGCTGCTGCAGCGTGAAGGGATGAATGCAGCGGCGGCAAATTTGGCACGGATCTTCCGCGACTCCAAGGCGAAAGAGCAGGACTCTGTGCAGAGGCCTGAGGACCACCGCCCCATTGTTGTGGTGCTTGTGGACCACCTGACCAGGCAGCATACCCTTTTCCCTGAAGATAAACCCCAGGATGGGAGGACTGTTGCTGTTGTTGTTGCTGCTGCTGCTGTTGTTGCTGTTGCTGCTGTTGTTGTTGCTGTTGTTGAACGGATGGTGTTGGTAGTCCATGCCTGCTGCCTGGTGCTGCATTTCCATGTTGTGGAAAATTGTGACTAGCTGTGATGGCTCGACGACCTGCGGCGCTGGATCCAGCAAAGAGTCCAGGACCACCAGTTGGGAAGTTTTGAAAGGTTGCGATAGATCCATTCACTGGAAGCTGATGCAGACTAGAGTCGTCCGGAGCTGCCCAGAGGCTTGGCACCCTGACCGGGTCCGAGAAACCTTGCAAGCTGGAAGTGGTGTTGCAGGACATGTCCTTGTCTGTGGATGTGGTATTCTGGGTTATTGTGATGTTGTCAACATCCACGCAATCCTTTGATTTATCCTGTCCGCTCTGATCCAAGACACCTCCAGGTGAGAGTGGGGGCTTTACTGAGCCCTGCTTCTCAATAAGCAAATCGTCCTGCATTGTCGTGGTTGTGATTGTTATGGTTGCACTAGTGGAGTTGACGTTGTATGGTTTGGAGGTGGGGCCGCAGGTGTTGGAAAAAAGACTGGCCGCGCCGAAGTCCCCCATAAATCGCAAGATTAGCGATTTCTGCCGGTTGATAAGCTGCCTCAAATCGGGTCACTTCGGCTGGTGAATTTTCACCTTGTGCCAGAGAGTGAATATCACCAGGAGGTATTTCGTCAACGTCAACGTCGAGTAAAACTCGCGAGGCCACTATCGATCCACGCCACGCTCATCAAGACACGCACCGAAAACCTCGGAAGATGTGGGTTTACGTTGTTTGTTGACGGAATTCTTCTTGATAACTTCCTCTGGTGTTGCGTCACACCTTGCAAGCGATCACTTCCGTTTTGGGTATATACTAGTGGACTACCCCAGTCGATAATCGTATCGGGTTGTTCGAAAAGAGACGATCATGGATCATCTTTCTAGTTGTCAAATCAGATTCCCATTCATCAACTCGCGTTATGAGCACTTTCTCACTCACTAGACCTATGCTTACGTTTGTCAGACCTAGTTGGGATCACAGTAAACACCTCGTTCTTTTTGCTTCCGTGTTTGAATATGGTATCTTTATCACAAGTTGGCCCTACTACCCCGCACGATGATTCCAAGTGATTGGAACCAATTCAACACTAGATCCACGAACCGGAAGGATCTGGGTTACGGCACTCACGCTCGGCACTCGGTTCGCGAAATCCAAAACTTCCTCAAAAACCCGCGACACACGTTGAGTAACTGTCTAGGTATGCTGTAAAGGAAGGTCAGGGACGGTAAGGGTTCGAGGTCTACAAGACTCCTGCGAGTAGGACGAATCCAGATGACCCTTGATCGAGCGTTATCCTTCCTGGTCCACCGACCTCCACCTCCACCGTCTAGGTTAGCGTATTCTCCTCGTGATGGACAACATTTCCACGAGGGCTCGTTTGGGCTGGCGTGACCTGGAACAGCCGTTGTTGGTACTACCCTTGGGGCTCGAGTCGTCTACTCGGAGCTGCCTCGCGCAGGATCAGAACTTCCGCCAGGAGAGTGAAGAGTATCGTTCAGCGAGCCGCGAAGACGACGCGTTTGACGTATTTGTTTTTTTCGGTATCGAATATGTTTCAGACGTGTTCGTGTGTGTTCGCGTGCGTGTTCGTCTCTTGTTCTGCGTGTTTAGGCGTCGACGTGCGGTTCGTGCGTGGTGCCGACTTTTGGAACACTGCGAGTTGTAGCCCGTGCCAGGCCAGACCGTCCGGAGTCTCCACGTAGCCGTGCTCACTCGGAGAACTTCGGCCGCCGCTTCGTCGCCGCTGCGTCGCGCGTCGTCGTCGAACCCCACGCAGGCGCCCTCGAGCTCCACCACCTCGACCTCGTATTCACGTTGACGTCCCCGTCGTCGTCGTCGTCATGCCATCGATGCAACGCAGTGATCGTTCGAGGAAAGCACCTTTCCCTGTGTAATGTGCGGGGACGAGCAAACTTCGAGGGTGTTTCCGCCTGTCGTTTTCGTGTCAGGAAGAGGGAAGGGTGGTGGTACCTTAGGGGTTGATACGAAGAAGGTGCACTTGCCGCGTGCCTCTTGGCGTGAAGGAATTCGTTTGTTATGTACGCTGCTGGTCCAAAATCGTAGCATCCTCAACTCTGTATGATAAGAGCGAAAGATAGAAGCGACAAAAATAGCGGTAACCTTGTTTCCGCTTATCTCGAAAACGTCTTTCTTATCAGCAGCGCTCTTGGAATAATCGTATGACTGGTGATGAGAAGCATCATGGCATTCGGGTAAAATGTGACCATGGTGATTCTACTTTTCAAAGCTTGATGACAGACAGGTTTTTTTTAGCGAACATGAGTAGATATGGGTAATCGATATCAACTATATTATAGTATACACGACGGAATATAAAGCTGTGGGAAAAGTATTCTAATGAATGTTACTATTTAGTTTATGGAGATTTTTCCGTTTGCAATGTTTTCCCAAGTTATGGATGATCAGCCAGAGGCAGTTGGTTGTTTTAATCGGCAAAATTAGTCTGAAAGCATATAAAGTATTTTTTCAACTTATTTTCCTTATCAATCATTTGTTGAATATGTACTACGTGACTCATTACTTTCTTTGGAGAATGTTTGTTTTCCTCCTGTCGCTGTTCTCCTCCAGCGTTCTATCATTCCTCATCCTTATCTTCCCCGTAACTTTTCTTCATAGGTCACATTGTAATTCGCAGCACGTTGCGTCGTCTATACGCGTACGTCGCATGCGGTGGGAAACCGACCTACCGACCGATATTGTTGCCGCGATTGCGTAACTAGCTGATAAGAACCTCGAGACGAAAGCATACGCGAGGCGGCGCCACGCGTGGCAGTGCCTTTCGAATTGTACCTGTCTTGCTAGGAAAATTATCGGACAGGTATACAATCAAGTGCACAGGTGTGCTATATCTAATTTTTTCTATTTTGAGACAAGGTTATATTGAAATATACGTAAAAGAAACAAAATGATTCCCTCTGAAAAGGGGGCGTGCAATAATAAAAATGCAATAATAATAATGTGACTTAAACAGGATGAGCACTGAAATAACAAAACAAAACAAATGCAGGCTAATTCCGGGTTTTCCCGGTCAATAATAACATTTTTCCCGCTTGACGTTAAAGTGCGTATAATAATCATTATCCCATACCCATTGCTTTATTACATAAAATTTGAAAAGAAAATAAACATTTTAGAACTTCAAGGTAATATAATGTATATTATTGTAAAAGTGATTTCAGACTTCGCAGTTCAAAATGCTCTCAAAATAGGGGAAATAGGGTGATTTTTGAAGAAAATAGTGGAATAATAGGAGAATAAATTCTTTTAAATAACCATAATCTAGGTACCATATTCCTATAAGATTCCAAGTAGAAATATTTGCAGTTTAAACAAAATGGTAAAACTCTCAACCCAAAACGATGTCTTTTAAGAACAATAGTTGAGTTTGATAGCGAAAACGTCGAATGTTTCACAAATCTCTTGACTTTGAAACCAGAAAAGATGAATTTTTAAAAAAAGTTGACTTTCAACCAAGAAGAATGAGTTTTTCAATCACATAGTTGAATTATATAACAAAAAATTAACTTGTTTACCAAACATATGCATTTGTAACCAAATAGTTGAATTTTCAAGTAAAACGACGAATTTTCAACAAAAACTTTGTATTTCTAACCAAATAGTTGAATTTGCAATCTACGAAGATGAATCTTCGACCAAATGATTAATTTTTAAACTAAAAAAGATGAATTTATAACAAAATAGTTTAATTATCGCCAAAAAAGTGAAATTTTCTCCAGATAATAGACTTTTTCACCAAAAGAGATAAATTCTGAACCCCAAAATATGATAGTTGGCATTTCAATAAAAAAATTTTTACTTTTCACTATAAGAGATGAATTTCCGAACAAGAAAAATGACTCTTCTACCAAAAAATTAATTTTTAATCCAAAAGGACGGAATTCCTATCCAAAAAGACGAATTTTCATCAAAACAGTTCAATTGTGGACCAAAAAAGATGATTATTTAACAAAATAGTTGAACTTTCAACGAAATAATGAAATTTTTCATGAAATAGTAGAATTTTTAACCAAAAGAGTTGATTATTATTGAACTCAAAACGGAATTACAGATTTTTCAAATAAAAAGTATTAACTTCCAACCGAAGAATGTAACTTTTTATTAAAATAGTTGAATTGTCAACAAAAGAATTAAATTTTAACTAAAAAAGGTAAATTCTGGACATAAAATATATTTGTACACTTTTCAATTAAAAAGAATTAACTTTTCAACATGAAAGATGAATTCTGAATCAAAAAAGACGGAATTGTATTCAAAAAGACGAATGTTCAACAAAGCAGTTGAATTTTCAATAAAAAAGAAGAACTTTTAACAAAAAATTTGATTTTTCAACAAAATAATGCGATATTCTACCTAATAATAACATTTTTACCCAAAAGAGATAAATTCTGATCCCAAAATAGAATTGTAAATTTTTAAAACAAAAAGAATAAACTTTCAACTGGAGAAAATCCCTTTCTGATAAAATAGTAGAGTTTTCAATAAAATAATCAAATTGCAACCAAATAGTAGATTTTTAACCAAAAGAGATGAATTCTGTACCAAAAATGTTATAGTAGCCTTTTCAATTAAAAAGATTCAACTTTTCACCGTAAAAGATGAATTTTTAATAAAAAAGATGACTTTTTTACTAAAAGATGAATTTTCAGTCCAAAAGAACTTAATTCTATCATACAGAAGAATTTTTAACAAATTAGTTGAATTTTCAATCCAAAAGAACTTAATTCTATCAGACAGAAGAATTTTTAACAAATCAATTGAATTTTCGACCAAAAGATGACTTTGAACAAAAAAAGTTGAATTTTGAACAATATAATGAAATTTTTCACCAAATAGTAGAATTTTCAACCGAAAGAGATGAATTCTTAATTTGAAATAAAATATTGTAGATTTTTCAAATAAATGAAGTAAATTTCAACGGAAGAAAATCACTTTTTAATAAAGTAGTTGCATTTCAAACAAAATAATGAAAATTTTCATGAAATGGTAGATTTTTTAACCAAAAGAGATAAATTCTGGACAAAAAATGTAATAATAAACTTTTTAATTGAAAATAATTAATTTTTTGCCATAAAAGATCAATTTTTAATCCAAAATATTAATTTTTTGCTAAAAAAAAATATTCAAAAGAACATAATTCTATACAAAAAGACAAGTGCTTAACAATGAGGTTGAATTTTCAACAAAAAAATATGAATTTGAAAAAAATAGTTGAATTTTGAACAATATAGTAAGATTTTCTACCAAATAGTAAAAATTATATCCAAAAGAGATGAATTTTTAACCAAAAATATAATTTTAGACTTCCTAAATCAAAATAAATAATTTCCAACTAAAAAAGATAAAATTTTTAACCAAAAAAGATGACTTCTAATGAAATTTTTTATTTTCAATAACACGCAGATTCTTCCCCTGTTCAAAAAATTTGTTGAGGATTCAAATAAAAAACAAAATTTCTTGTGACACCATTTACACAGTTCACTTAAAAAATAGTCACTATTCGCCGGACTAAAAAGAGTTTTGCGGAGTTATTAATATATCTTTCTCTTGTAAATGAAATGTTCAATGTTACTCTCCACGCTTTTATTTTGAGTCATATTATTATTATTATTGTATTATCATTATTATTACGAGGCCTAATTCCTCAGTCCAAATTCCGTCCAGAATTGAGCGGGGGGGGGGGGCAAACTCAAATTTTAACTCTACTCTCGAAGATCTTTTCACAGATACCCATATTGTTGGGGTTTTCCAACAGTATGCAAATCTTGGGAGGGGTTTAAGTAGAAAAGAAGGGGGGAGAGGAACTTAAATTTTATAGAATATTTCGATAAATTCGCACATACGTATGTCTGCAAAGTTTTAAGTCGATTGGATGTGCGGATGTGTGTCCAAATTGGGATATAAGATTCAACCCTCACATACCAACACAGGAAATCAAATAAAAGTTGTCAAAATTTAAAATGAAATATTCAGTTTAGTTTTTGAGAATATTTTTCTCTTGTGATCTATATACTTATATTCATTATGATTGTTTTACAATCTTTGGTAATAGAATTGTCATGTATGACAATCACGGAATCCTTATATAATTAAACCATTTTTTATGCACCCTGAAAAAAAATTCTTGAACCAAAATAACTGTTTTCTTGAATATACATAAAAAATTGGTTGAATCAAACAAATTACGATAGATTCAAGAAAATCTTTGATTGAACCAACAAAATTTATTTGTTGAATCAACCAAATACTCCATCTACCAAAAAGTTGGGTAAAACAACCAAAAAATTTAGCTGGGTCAACCAAATATTTTGTTGTTCATATAATAACCATATTCTATTTTTGAACCAACAAAAATTTTGTTGATTCAACCAAATCGTTTTTTTCACGCGCTGCGCTCGCGGCTCGCAAATTTGAGCGCAACTGTTGGTTCTCGCGCTTCGCGCTCGATAATGTATTTGCCTCGCGTTACGCGCTCGGTCTTTGTATTTCCCCCACATTTGTGCGCAGACCTTTTAAAATTGACGGTCAAAACATCAACGACTGTAGTTTAGTGATTGTGAATTCTCTTTTGTTAAAGCTTCTTCGGCTTTAACGAACACATTCTTATCACGTGTCTCGTGCTTAGCACTCGATTTTGTCGAAAATGTGAACTTTTCTACATTATGTTCAACTTTATTATATCAAATGTATATTATATTTATTTATGTACCTTGGTCTGGGGCTGCTTATTTAGATATTGCAAAATGATGCACACATTTTATTTTTCATGATTACTTTAAAATTTGTTTCTTATTTTTCATTAAATTTTATTCTCAGCTACCCTGAAAAATGTATCATTTCAATAAATTTATATTATTACAATTCATAATATGCATTAGCATTGAAACATGCGTATTTTCATTGTCTTGTTCTTATAATTTTAAAAAAGCGTATCCTATTTAAAAAAAATTAACTTTTTATTGCAACTTGTGTCTTTTTTCCATAAATTAAATTTATTTTTAATATTTTTCACGATTTAAACTAAGAGTACGTATCATAGCGTAAGGTGATCTTAAGCAAATTTTAAGGAATAATTTAGGCGAAAAAGCTTGTGTCCTTTTCGCAAAAAGTTAATTTTTTTCTTTTTAATATATTTTTATAACTAGAGTTCATATTATATTTGAAGATATTTTTTGATTGAACAACTTTTTTTCATCTTTTTCGTCTCTTGTGTCATTTTTCCAAAAATTTAATTTTTTTAAAATCTTTTTTCTTACGATTAAAAAAAAGTCTACTCGTCCTATCTGAAAATTACTAATACCAAATTTGTAGATCCTTTTGGGGTGAATAACTTTTCGCAATTAATTTTTTTTCGTACCTTGTGTCGCTTTTCAAAAAATTTAATTTTTTTACTTTGAATGCTATCTTTTACGATTAAAACTGAAACTACGCGTCTGATCACAAAATTATTGATGAGAAATTTGGATGAGTTTTCAATCTTTTTCGAAAGAATAACTTTTGTTTATTCATATTTTTCACAGAAAAAGTCGTTTGTCCAAAAATGTAATTTAACAAATTTTTATGTTGTTTTTCACGAATAAAACGGAATATACGCATCCTATCAAAAAATGATCAGTACAAAATTTGTAGCTCCTTTTTGGGTTAACATTTTTTGATGATTCATTTTTATACGTACCTTGCATAATTTGACCACAAAATGGAATTTTTTATTTCTTATTATTTGTTGTGCGATCAAAATTTGTATCTTCGATCTTTGTAGGGCTGTCGCAAAGTATACAGACGACGACAAAAACTACGACTGACAGACACCGACGTAAAAACTATTTTTTCTGACTTAGGAGGCCTCAAAACGTCGACATTTGTTGGTGGAATACACGAAAGTCATTTGTCACATAAAATCAATACCTTTTCATCCTGATGAGAATGTGATCAATCATTACATTTGTGATTTTTTTATATCGTGCTTTGTTTCGCTTTAAATGTTATTTTTCGTTTTTTTACATTATCATCTCAATGAGAAGGTATTGGTTTTATATGAAAAATGACTTTCGCGGATTCAATCAAATGTCGAAGATTTGAGGCACCCTCAGTCAGAAAAATCGGTTTTTACGAAGGTGTCTGTCTGTCTGCCCGTCCGTCCGTCTGTCTGTAGTCTGTAGTATCTTGTAGGCACGATAACTTACGACAGATTGATCAGATTAGATTGTGCTTCAGCAAACTTTTTGAAGGCCTAAAAATAAAGAAAAAGTTTGTTAACCAGCTATTTTTAATCAAAATTCAAAAAGTGAGCACATTTTGAAAATTTGGGAGAACACTATTTTTCGAAATTTGAAAATTATATGTACGGTTATCAGTAGTAATTCAAAAGACAAACAATTTATCCTTGTGAAATTTTTCGATAAAATGAAAATTATCAGAGTTATAGCATTTTCAAAATCACAAAAAACAAACGAAAATAAATATTTTAGGCCGAACAACGGATGATATGAAAAAAAGTCAAGATAAGAAAAACGTTTTTTTTGTGAGCCCTACAAGATTATTATAACAAATTTTTGAATTTCTTCGAAAAATCAAAAATTCAAATTTTGATCGCATAAAAAATAATGAAAAATTCCATTTTGCGGTCAAACTGTGCAAGATACAAAAAAAGATGAAGATACAAAAATCGTGCACCCAAGAAAGATCTACAAATTTGTTATGAATAACTTTCTGATAGGACGCGTAATTTTTGTTTTATTCGTGAAAAATAACATTAAAAATAAAAAAATTCAATGTCTTGGAAGACGACACAAGGAAAGAAAAAAAATAATAGGCAAACTTTTTCACTCAAAGAGGATGTAGAAATTAAGCTGAATTTTTAAAAAATGACATAAGAGACGAAAAAAAAATGAAAAGACAAAAGTTGTCAAAAAATAAAAATGGACTGTTTGGAAAAACGATACAAGCTGCAATAACTTCTCATTTAACAACATTTTTCGCCTAAATTATATCCACAAATTTCCTTAGAACCACTTTACACTAGTATGTGTATTTTCAGTTCAAATCATAAAAAAATAACTTTGAAAATAAACAAATTAAATTTATGGAAAAACGACACAAGTTGC